>CM039124.1:60613719-60685085 GCA_022036555.1 Microstegium vimineum
AACATAAGACAACAAGACAATGCGGCTCCTGCGCAGCCCGGTCGAAGACGGACCAGAGCAGCGGCGGTTGCGTCGGAGCTGAGGAAGACGGATCCACCAAATACTTTTCTTTGTCGGATAAGTCTTGTGGAGTACTCCCGTACTCAAGGTTTGTTAACCCCTGTTGCAGATGAGGACCACAACCCGGTTTGTGTGGCTTCTTGCTGCATGACCGTGGTCAGTGTAGATGCAGATGAAGACTAAGTTGTCTTTGCTTGACTCTTGGGCAAGAGTACCTGGGTTATCTGTTCCTTCGCTATCAGCAACTTGATGTATCTTTATCGTATGACACTAAGTTATGTTTCAAAACTTATGGTTTGTAATATGACTTTAAATTTCTGCTACTTTGATGTAATATAAAAATTTCGTATTACTTCTGTCATGATTGTAATGAGGTGATCCTGTTCGGAAAGAGGTGAATGACCCGCTGCAAAGTGGCGACACCTGATGGACTAATTAAGGTTTGGATCATCTGTTGGGATTAAGTTGGTTAATCCTGGTAAGTGGGCCCTATCTTAAGAGGTTCTGTCACAGTTAATCACTTGAAAATTCTAGTATAATCTTTCGATCGGCATATTTTAACCTCTCAGTGTTCAGGCCCAAGATTCTCCAGATAGTCTTTTCTCCTTCAGCCTCAACCCGCAGGATGAAGATAGATGCCAAGGCCCCCTCCAAGCAGACAACCTGTTTTCCTTCTCAGTTGACATACCCGATGACGATGGGGAGGAAGAGAGCTCTGTCCCAGCTCTATCAATAGAGATCAAGACCAAGCTTGATGCACTGCTTTCCTTACTGCTACAAGACACATCCCAGCTCATTCAAGACTCATCGACAGCAAGGATTGCTTTCAAAGACATCCAAAGCCATCTCCCTGCCGATATGGCAGAAACCCTTCTCCAGGCAACCTTCCTCGACATCAAGCAAATTCAATACCAGCGGCTTTCCCATCGCATTGCCGATAGGGCTGCCCAATCGAAGAGCGAGGAAGAGAAGCTTAAGTTCAAGAATATTGCCAATGAAAAGCACAAGGGCATCGGCCAGGCAGAAGTCTCCATCAATGGTCTCGACCAAGAAATCATTCGGCTATCGGCCAAAAAAGAAGAGCTGTTGGCCGAGCTACACAAGGTTGAGGAGGATCTGACTACAGCCAACCAGCAGAGAACCCAATTATCCGATACCATCAGGGCCCTGCGGCAAGAGAGGGACCAGAATGCCCGGCAAGCCATCTTGTGGAAGAAGAAGATCAAGCCGGTCGAGGGCTCTGCCGATGCCGACGCCAAGGAGATGGACGAGATAGAACAGATTCGCCTGCGTGCGATATCAGTCATTCACTCCTTGCTGTAATCCATCTGTCGTATCGGCAAAAATATAACTCTGATACTTAATTCTGGGCCTTGTAATATAATGTTTACATGTTTTTACCGATGTATTATAATTTTTCCTTTCATCGGCACCTAAACAAGCACGTCATACGCCAACTCCTTCGAGAGTTTCTGGAATGTACGCATTGTTGGAGGCGGACTTGTCTTATCCGATAAGAACTTGATTAGGAAACCACTTCCAGGCCTAGAATTCAATCCCGATCGATAAAATCAATCTCCACGTTAGAGTACCGTCGGCAAACTCGTTCACCCAGTCATCGGTAGTCATTACCGATACCATAACTCATCGAATCGGCTAAAATCCCGAGTAATCCCAACTTTTTAACAGACACTGGTACTTAGCTCGATTGTAACAATAATCAGCAACGAGGCTTCATACTTCCATCGGATCAGAATTAGGACAACGCCGATAGACCCACCAAAGAGTTCGAGGAGTAACTCCCAGAACGCGTGCACCGCACACTTAGTCATCGTACGCAAGCGCGGCAGAATCATTTTTACAACCGTCTTCTGGCAGTTAACGAACTTATTGGCAGTACGGCGTCCCATACACAAACCATCGGTAGGTATCCCCAAGTACAATAATTGAAATCGCCAGTTTGACGAGTGCAGCCCCCAAGCCAACAGGTCCAAGATTGACCTTGATTAGACCATCGGCAAAATATCGCCGTCTGCCGATGGATCTCCATCCTTGCGCTTTGGCCTCCATTGTTTCTCCCTTGAAGGTTCTGCATCATCGTACAGGTCATCGCGGCGTTGGCGCTGAACTCTTCTTTTCTGGGTCTTTGTTAGACCCTTAGGGCACCACTGAGGGAGTTTGGTTTTCCAGACGGGTTGGTGCTGTCCCTCATTATTTGCATCGGCTTCTTCCCCGATGTTTGAATCTCGGGAGAACACTTCCTCATCGGGTGTTCTTGTCTTGGTCTGCTCCTTGTTCTCCCCTTGATCAACCTGCCCGCCAAGCCTGCTATGAGCACTAAGCTTGCCCCCCAGCCGGTCATGTACCGATCTCTTCTTCTTGAGCGGCTTGGCGTACCTAGATGCCCGATCATCCAAACAAGGCTTACCTGACTGATCAGCAGGGTGATACCCGTTGCATTCAGGACAGTCATCGGCAGTAGGTAGCTTTATGCCTTCTTCCCAACAGTGAACGAAGAAGGGACACCTCCAATGATTTTTCCGACGAAGCCATTCCCCATGTTCCTCTTCCTACTGATATCGCTCATCTCGTGATTGCCGATAGTTCCACCTTGGTAGCTTGTGCGTGATTACCATACCGGGAGCCCTGCCGACACAACCACCTTTATCAGCAATTCTTTTGCCTCCCCTGCCATCGGCAAACTTTCCAACGTCGCGCTTGGCTACTTGATGATCAGGATCTACCGATGCACTCTTTCTAGCAGCATCCGATGTTAGCACCTTAGTCTTTCCACTGGTTTCTACCATGTTATTTGGAAATGGGCGCTGATCAATCTCCATCGGTTTCTAGACCTTGGGATTTTCAAATTGTATTCATCCAGGGTCAATTTCTGACTGCAACTGCTGCCTGAACACTTTGCAGTCATTGGTACTGTGAGAAGTTGCATTGTGCCACTTGCAGTACCTGGTATCCTTGAGTTCCTAGGCCGATGGAATTACCTGATTAGGGGCTAGCTTGATTCGCCCTTCCTGAAGCAATAAATCAAATATCCCATCGGCCTTCGTGACATCGAAGGTGGACTTTCCAGTCCTTTGGCCGAGCGCGCAAGGTACTGATTCCTGATCTCTCACCCATCCAACAGTGCCGATGTTCGCTTCCTCACCTGACTCGGAGTCCCCTTGTCCAACAAAGAGCACCCTTGCGCTCCGAGTCTTCTTGGGCTCTGTTGACACAAAAAGCGTCAGATCTGTGAACACCTCGGGCTATTACCCAAAGCTCGATGTCGAGGGCGTGCCAGTCGATTTGACCAATCAATCGACAAGGATGATAACTAGAACAAGCTGAACGAGATGACAGCGATACGCCCGGACATCAAGGCTCAGATTGATCAAGGGTAACTAGAGCAGAGCTAGACGAGGCAAACAACGATGCGCCCGGATTGCCAAAGCCTAGAGGTACTCCCACGCGGAACTAGCAAGAATTTGACGGAGATCAAGGTGATGCAGCCCGTCGAAAGCTTGAAAGAACTCGTTGAAGACTATAACTAATGCAGTAGAAAGGTAATTTGCGATAAAAAGTAGAATAAGATAAAATTGGTTTGTTTTGAATTGGATTGATTGTCTATTCCATAGCCCTCAGGCATATATTTATACTCCCGCATGGAGAGTTGTACAAAGACACGACACATATCCTTCCTAAAACAAACTCCTACTTTAAAGGAAACTGACTCGCGCAAGAGCCGGATAACAATATTTATTTCCTAAGCGAACATACCTATTTCAAAGGAAAGTAAACGACTCATGCAAGAGTCGAACTCAAACTACTATAATAATACTGGTACAAAACACCAGTTTCCTTATACTTCCTTTCGATGGAAACTTTCCATCGGCAGACCCCTTCAATCCGCACCTTCCTTCTTTGGCCACTTGTAATCCTTAGCTGCCGCTAAGTGTTAAGTCACGCCCATCGGCATCAGCAACGTTTTCCTGATCGACAATCGACAACATCTCTTCATCGGCAATCGACAACGAGCCCTTATTGGCAATCGGCAACCATCCTCCATCGGCAATCGGCAATCAGCAATGACCCTTCATCGGTAGTTAGCAATACCCCCTCATCGGCAGTCGGCAATGACTCTTCATTGGCCATCGACAATGACTTTTTACTAGCAATCAGCTTCAGCAAGACTTCTCCTTCGTCGGCCAAGATCATCTAGCCTACACACTTGGTCTTCTGCAGCACTCTCCCATCGGCCATATTGGCTCATACTTTACCGATGTCGATGGAGAACGGCCATTGACCAGTCAAGCCTCAGCCCATTTGACACGTGTCGAAAAACGGTGTCAACACATGCCCCCCAGTTTCGGAGCATATAATACTTTACGTGCCGAAATTCTCTCCACTGTAGCCGTTGCTGTAGCCGTTACCTCCGAGATAGACGTACGGCTTCCTCGATCCCCGCGTGTGGAACTGCAATCTAATAATAAAATCCCTCGATTGTAGCACAAACAGTTGCAAACCACCTCGATCACCGCGCGTATCTACCGCAGGCTTCTCCACATTCCTGCACAATGTGAAACAGAACCCCAAAATGCCCCTGAGCAGGCTTATAAAAGTTACCGGGGTCCACACTACTTTTCACCTTGAGTCCACTTTCACTTTCACCTTCCTGCCGTCGTCTTCAACCTCCAGCCGCTCCGAAGAACACGAACTCGAGCAACAGTACTCTCCCGCAATCCAAGGACGAACTGCAAGCACTCCCTCGACTCCGATGGCAATCCAAGTTGACATCCCCAAGGTGAGACCTATTTCCTTCCCAATCCAACCTTCTACTGGTACTTTTCTCGCACAAATCTGGATTTATCCCCGTTCCTTTTTTGATTTTTTCCTCTTCTTTCTTTCGAACTCTAGGAGCTGTACAACAAAGTAGTGATCCCACTTACTGGTTCCACCTTTAGCTGTTTAGGCCCCATGGGCAATCCGGATCCCAGTTACATAATCAACGTAGAAACCAACCGAATCCCCTTCAGATCTGAATGTTTCGGTTTAGGACTGTGGAAGGATGTTTTCCGATCATGGCCCAAGCCCACTAAGGGGTGGAAAAATTGGTATCTTAGGGTTGCCAGGGCGCAACAAGTTTACTGGCAAGAGCGCAGCTTGGACCAATGTATCAGGCTTTCCATTGCCGATATAGAGAAGAACGAGAACATGTTGATAGCTGCTTCTTACTTTTGGTCAGACACCTTGAATGCTTTCTTATTCCGACATGGACCAGCCACCCCCACTCTTGCCGATGTCCACATGCTGACTGGCCTAGACATCTCCTCTGCCGACACCTTCTCCTTATTCAATAGGAAAGCTGAGCACAGAGTAAATACTCGGAACATCGGTGGTTGGACGGGTTACATTCAGGAATACCAGAAAACGGGATCGGTAAACCAGAGAGAGCATGCTACCTTCCTGAACATGTGGCTGGATAAATTCATCTTTTGCGGTAGGGCAGTTGGACCTACGACCATGTATCTTCCAGGAGCTGAGCTGCTTGTCGATGGGACAAGACTTCCCCTGGGCAGATATCTTCTAGGATCGGTATATCGTCTTCTCCATCAAGTATCCCAGAAGTTACTGTTAGGTGAGCACATCGGCAACCTTGGAGGCCCCTAGTGGTTCGTCAACATGTGGCTGAACGCACATATGCAGAAAGTACTTCAGCTTGACTTGTTCGCCCAACATTTCCCGAGAGACATACCAGAAGACCACCAATATGGGGAGGATGAATCGGCAACTCGCCCTCCACTCAACTTTGGAGAGGCCACTATAGTACTGCTAGGTACCGATGCCGATTCGGAGCAATTCGATCTATTTTTCAGAAGTTTTACAATGGAATTCCTACCACAGAACGGCTCTGGTGGCCATATGCCGATGAAGACAGCCAGTTCCCACTATTGTTTAACCTCACTGATGGGAATGTACCTGAAAACCAGATAATCATGAAGGCCAGCATCACTCCTCGCGCTATCCCAGTGAACATCTTTGGATCGGGAAAGAATGTCCCTCCATCATTTGAGTTTTACTACCCATCGGTAGCGGCAAGACAACTGGCGTTCGGCCAATTGCCGATCAAGCTTTGTTACTCCAAGGTAGTACAGCCCAGGCAGACATTCTCCAGTGCTCTGGACTGGAACAAGGTTGTCGATCTTCCTGCCGATGTCGATGTATCAGATCTTGACTTGTCCTCCTGGTCACCAACCTCCTTTATTACAAATGAGTACAAGTCTTGGTGGCAAGAATGGAGGTGTCAACTGTTCACCAAATCATCGCACTACTATCGGCACATGATCGATGCCGATCATATCATCCCCGACGACGCAGTAAGTCCTCATTCCGATGCATTCCTTACTTTTACCTTCGCCATCGGTATTTAACCTTCTTGCGTTTGACAGGTTGATGACCCAATTCCTCCGATGAGTAAGAGCGGCAAGCCCTTCAAGCTTCGAATGATGAGTCCCGTATCACTCATCGGCAATAAAGCTCCCTCGTTAGCTGCCTTCATTCCTCGACAGGTACCCACACCGACACCTGCAAAAGCCAAGGCTACATCGGCCGCTGCTGCTGCCCTGACGCGGGTGTTTGCAGTAAAATCATCTTCACTCATACCGATTATATATTATTTAATTGGCAATATTTACCTTGTATAACTTGTATTGAATATTTTCAGGTTATGAGGTCATCGGCAACACTCCAAGCAAACAAGCACCTCCAAGTTCGGCTGCCGATGCCCCCCAGTCCTCGTCCAAGCGGGCTGGATCTCCTGCTGCTGCGCCAAGGAAGAAGAGGCGCTTGAGGCTGGTTAGCCCATCTTCGTCATCGGCACGAGTTGAAC
Source organism: Microstegium vimineum (assembly GCA_022036555.1). Lineage (NCBI taxonomy): Eukaryota > Viridiplantae > Streptophyta > Magnoliopsida > Poales > Poaceae > Microstegium > Microstegium vimineum. Next base: position 60,620,663 of record CM039124.1, read on the forward strand.
CACCAACTGTCGGCGCGTCATCGGCAGAAACTCCAACGGCTCCTATCCCAGATCAGCCGATGGACGACGTCCTCGGTCAGGAGGCAGTTCCATCCGCTGCAGAAGCGGAAGCGGTATCGACATTAGCATCGTCAGCCGAAGCTCCCAATGAAGAAACACCCACAATGGCAGAGGCGGCATCGACATCGGCACCATCAGCCGATGTCCCTGATGAGGCGACTGCACCCACTGTAGTAGCCGAAGCAACATCAGTATCGGTACCGTTAGCCGAACTTGCTGATGAGACAGCTCCGCCCGTCGTAGCGGAAAAGGCAACATCGGCATCGGTACCAACCGAAGATCCCGATGCAAGAGTGACATCACTGCCACAACCAAGTATCACGCCGGAAGCAACGTCAGCGACAACACTACCATCACCAACGGCGTCGACTGCTCCTCTGGCGGAAGCTCCGTCATCGGCAACCGCTGCCGACGCTCAAGACGAGGCCGGGCCATCTAATATACCAAGTCCTGGGCAAGAAATCCGCTTCAAGATGGTAAGTTAATCACTTGAAAATTCTAGTATAATCTTTCGATCAGCATATTTTAACTCCCCTGTGTTCAGGCCCAAGATTCTCCAGATAGTCTTTTCTCCTTCAGCCTCAACCCGCAGGATGAAGACAGACGCCAAGGCGCCCTCCAAGCAGACAGCTTATTTTCCTTCTCGGTCGACATACCCGATGATGAGGAGGAAGAGAGCTCTGTCCCAACTCTATCGGCAGAGATCAAGACCAAGCTTGAGGCACTACTTTCCTTGCTGCTACAAGACACATCCCAGCTCATTCAAGACTCATCGGCAGCAAGGATTGCTTTCAAAGACATCCAAAGTCATCTCCCTGCCGATATGGCAGAAACCCTTCTCCAGGCAACCTTCCTCGATATCAAGCAAATTCGATACCAGCGGCTTTCCCGTCGCATTGCCGATAGGGCCGCTCAATCTAAGAGCGAGGAAGAGAAGCTTAAGTTCAAGAATATTGCCGATGAAAAGCACAAGGGTATCGGCCAGGTAGAAGCCTCCATCAACGGCCTCAACCAAGAAATCACTCGGCTATCGGCCAAAAAAGAAGACATGTTGGCCGAGTTACAAAAGGTTGAAGAGGAGCTGACCGCAGCCAACCAGCAGAGAACCCAATTATCCGATGCCATCAGGGTTTTGCGGCAAGAGAGGGACCAGAACGCCCGGCAAGCCATCTCGTGGAAGAAAAAGATCAAGCCGGTCGAGGGCTCTGCCGATGCCGACGCCAAGGAGATGAACGAGATAGAACAGATTCGCCTGCGTGCGATATCGGTCATTCACTCCCTACTGTAATTTATTTACCGTATCGGTGAAAATGTAACTCTGATACTTAATTCTGGGCCTTGCAATATAACGTTTACACGTTTTTACCGATGTATTATAATTTTCCCTTTCCTCGGCACCCAAACGAGCACGTCATGTGTCAACTCCTTTGAGAGTTCCTGGAATGTATGCTTTGCTGGAGGTAGACTGTCTTATCTGATAGGAACTTGATTAGGAAACCACTCCAGGCCTAGAATTCAATCCTGATCGGTAAAATCAATCTCCACGCTAGAGTACCATCGGCAAACTTGTTCACCCAGTCATCGGCAATCATCACCGATACCATAACATCAAGCCGGCTAAAATCCTGATTAATCCCAACTTATTAACAGACCCTGACATTTAGCAACATTGTAACAATAATCGGCAATGAGGCTCCATACTTCCATCGGGTCAGAATTAGAACAATGCCGACAGACCCACCAAAGAGTACGAGTAACCCCCAGAACGCGTGCACCACACACTTAGTCATCGCAAGCGCGGCAGAACCATTCTTACAACCATCTTCCGGTAGTTAACGAACCTATCGGCAATACGGCGTCCCATACACAAACCATCGGTAGGTGCCCCCAAGTATAATAATTGAAATCACCAGTTTGCCGATTGCAGCCTTCAAGTCAACAGGTCCATGATTGACCTAGGCCACCGGCAAAATATCGCTGTTTGCCGATGGATCCCCATCCTTGCGCTTTGGCCTCCACTGCTTCTCCCTTGGGAGTTCTGCATCATCGTACAGATCATTGCGGCGTTGGCACTGAATTCTTCTTTTCTGGGTTTTTGTTAAACCCTTAGGGCACCACTGAGGGAGTTTGTTTTTCCAGACAGGCTGGTGCTGCCTTTCATTACTTACATCGGTATTGCTTCCGATGTTTGAATTTCGGGAGAGCACTTCTTCATCGGGTGTTTTTATCTTGGTCTGCTCCTTGCTCTCCCCTTGATCAACCTGCCCGCCAAGCCTTCTATGGGCGATGAGCTTGCCCCCCAGTTGGTCATGTACCGATCTCCTCTCTCTGAGCGGCTTGGCGCACTTAGACGCCCAATCATCCAAACAAGGCTTACTTGACTAATCGGCAGTGTGATACCCGTTGCATTTAGGACAGTCATCGGCAGTGGGTAGCTTAATGCCTTCTTCCCAACAGTGAATGAAGAAGGGGCACTTCCAATGATTTTTCCGACGAAGCCACTCCCGATGTTCTTTTTCTTCCTGCCGATATCGTTCATCTCGTGATTGCCGATAATTCCGCCTTGGCAGCTTGTGCGTGATTACTATACCAGGAGCCCTGCTGACACAGACATCTTTATCGGCAATTCTCTCGCCTTTCCTGCCATCGGCAAACTTTCCGACGTCACGTTCAGCCACTTGATGATCAGGATCTACCGATGCACTCTTTCTAGCAGCGTCCGATGTCAGCACCTTAGTTTTTCCACCGGCTTCCACCATATTATTTGGAAACGGGCGTTGATCAATTTCCATCGGTTCTTGGACTTTAGGATTTTCAAATTGGATCCGTCCAGAGTTAATTTCTGACTGCAGCTGCTGCCTGAACACTTTGCAGTCGTCGGTACTATAAGAAGTTGTATTGTGCCACTTACAGTACCTGGTATCCTTGAGCTCTCCGGCCGATGGAATTACTTGATTGGGGGCTAGCTTAATTCGCCCTTCCCGAAGCAATAAGTCAAATATCCCATCGGCCTTAGTGACATTGAAGGTGAACTTTCCAGCCCTATTCTGGCTGAGCACACGAGGCATCGGCTCCCCATCATTTACCCATTCAACAGTGCCGACACTCATCTCGTCATCTGATTCAGAGCTCCCTTGTCCAACGAAGAGCACCCCTGCGCTCTGAGCCTTCCTATGCCCAGGTGATTTAACGTTCCGATCGACTTTTGTGATATCAAAGGTGAACTTCTCCAACTCAGCAATGTCGAGGTCTGGCTCTTCGCCCAGCTCTGAATGTTCTATCTTCTTGGTCGAAAACACCTTCATGTCTGGATCTCACCGATGCGCAAATTTGTTCTCTAGTTGGGCAGATGGATGCATCCCTTCATGTTTCCGTAGTGAGCAAGCCAGAGCGATCGATACATCAGCAGTACCAATCTGTCGGACATCATGCATCGGTTGTCTAACCGATGAGCAATCCTGGACGCCTACTAATTGAGCAGACCAATGCACCTCTTCACATCTTTGCACTAAGTAGGCCGGAGCGATCGGCTCCTTGACATCACCGACCTGTTGAATATTGTGCATCGGTTGATTGACCGATGGGCCACTCTGGATGTCCACTTCATATCCCTGTAGCGAGCAACTCGGGGCAACCGATACATCAGTAACACCAATCCGCTGAATATTGTGTATCGGCTGATCAACCGATGAGCAACTCTAGATGCCCGCCGGCTGAGTATGTTGACCTATTTCTCCAGGTCCTGTCGTCAAGGCGCTTGGGATGATTGGCGCGTGCACAACACTAGTCATGATAACACCGTGCATCGGCTTTGCTGCCGATAAGTAGTTTTGCACCGTTGCTAGCTTGTGTTGTGGCGTTATGTCTATTGCATTCATCGGTTGCTGTACCGATGTCTCATTGTACGCTCTTTCTTGCGAGTATTGCGGTGTAGTACTTATCGGTTGACGTACCGATACTTCGCTCGGAAGATTCGCTGAGCGATGCTGTGGAACTTCTGCCATTCGGCGTTCAGGCTACACATATTGCCTCCGAATTGGCAATTGACCGATCCAACCTGCATTAGGCATCATCGGCTCATAACTTACCGATGGCTGATAACTAGCTGACTCCCGCAGCCCTTGTATATTCGGATGATAGCCTCGACTTGCGGGTGCCATAGGCTGAGCAGCTATTGCTGATGCAGACTGATTGACACTCGGCATGTTTTGTTGCATCGACCAAAGATTTGCCGACGGCTGACAGCCAACTGACTCTTGCAACCCTTGTACCTTTGGATGATAGCGTTGATCTGCAAGTACCATAGGCTGAGCAACTATTGCCGATGCAGGTTGACTGGCATGTAACACGCTTTGCATCGACCAGGAATTCACCATCGGTTGATCGTCAGCTGAGATCTGTCCTTGTACCCTTGAATGATCGCCTTGACCTGCGGGTACCACATCTTGAGCGGTCATTGCCGATGCAGATTGATTGGCAGTCGGCACACCTTGTTGCATCGGCCAAGCAGCTGCCGGTGACTGATAGCAAGCTGGTGCTTGGAACTCTTGTATTCTGGGATGATAGCTTTGATTTGTAGCCACCGTGGGTTGAACAGCTACGGCTGATGCAGGCTGACTGACGCTCGACATGGTTGATCGCATTGGCCAAGAACTTACCGATGTAGGCCGATTAACTATCGGTGCGTCTTGTTGCATCGGCCAAGCATTCGTCGATAACCGATAACCGGCGGGTGTTTGTCCTTGTTGTACCCTTGATTGATCACTTGGACTCACGGGTACCGCAGCTTGAGTAGCTATTGCCGATACAGGTTGATTGACAGTCGACGTACCTTGTTGCATCGGCCAAAAAGTTGTCGATGGCTGATAGCCGGTTGATGCCTGTTGCTCTTGTGGCGCCGGACAGTTAATAACATAGCTACTTTGATTAGCAGGTGTCCCCGTTTGAAGAACCATTGCCGCCATGGGTTGACTTGCAACTGCTGGGCTTTGTTGTATCGGCAAGTGACCTACTGATGGTTGGGCACACGGCACTCTGGGTATTGCCGTTTGTAGATTCCCTGTCGGCAACTGCACCGTTGGAGGAGATGTAGCATAATGCATTACTAGAATCATCGGCTGTACAGATGTTGCCGATGTCGTGGGAACCTTCCACCCTGCATGGTTATTTTGGACCAATCCGGAATCAGCAGAGAGACTTGGAGACATACCATATCCCCAGCAGTTGGCAGGAGTTGGCTGACTCTAGATTACAGCTCCAGACATTGTTGAAGCCACCAGATTTGAGTTCATCTGAGTAATGCTCGTTGGGCTCAATCTTGGTGGCGCGATCTCACCGGCAGATCGGCTCGTAACTGGTGTGGACACCCTTGGAACCGCCGATGGAATCGCAACAGATGCCGATCCGAGTTGACGGTACTCTGGACCAACATAATATGGTGCTTGTCCCTTGAAAGCTTGCTTGACAGCATTGCACACGGTATCGGACAACACATTGGATTGGTTAATTAATACATTATTTAATGCATAATTAACCGTATCTTGTACTTTACCGGGATCGGCGTAGAAAAAAGTCTGCCGTGGCGACGGCGGGTCTTGCCTCTGTACTGCCTCGCCGATCCCACTTAGGCTGAAGGATCTAAGATATGAGCGCTTGTATTCCTCCATTGCCTGCTCCAGAGCCTGTTTCTGATGACCTGTCAGATCTGCTGTGGAGACTTCAATGACACTCCTTGGATTAGTCATGATAAATATATTTGTATAATCGTGTCTCACTGGGCATGCCAAAAGAGGTGTTGACACAAAAAGCGTCAGATCTGTGAACACCTCGGGCTATTACCCAAAGCTCGATGTCGAGGGCGTGCCAGTCGATTTGACCAATCAATCGACAAGGATGATAACTAGAACAAGCTGAACGAGATGACAGCGATACGCCCGGACATCAAGGCTCAGATTGATCAAGGGTAACTAGAGCAGAGCTAGACGAGGCAAACAGCGATGCGCCCGGATTGCCAAAGCCTAGAGGTACTCCCACGCGGAACTAGCAAGAATTTGACGGAGATCAAGGTGATGCAGCCCGTCGAAAGCTTGAAAGAACTCATTGAAGACTATAACTAATGCAGTAGAAAGGTAATTTGCGATAAAAAGTAGAATAAGATAAAATTGGTTTGTTTTGAATTGGATTGATTGTCTATTCCATAGCCCTCAGGCATATATTTATACTCCCGCATGGAGAGTTGTACAAAGACACGACACATATCCTTCCTAAAACAAACTCCTACTTTAAAGGAAACTAACTCGCGCAGGAGCCGGATAACAATATTTATTTCCTAAGCGAACATACCTATTTTAAAGGAAAGTAAACGACTCATGCAAGATTCGAACTCAAACTACTATAATAATACTGGTACAAAACACCAGTTTCCTTATACTTCCTTTCGATGGAAACTTTCCATCGGCAGACCCCTTCAATCCGCACCTTCCTTCTTTGGCCACTTGTAATCCTTAGCTGCCGCTAAGTGCTAAGTCACGCCCATCGGCATCGGCAACGTTTTCCTGATCGACAATCGACAGCATCTCTTCATCGGCAATCGACAACGAGCCCTTATCGGCAATCGGCAACCATCCTCCATCGGCAATCGGCAATGACCTCTCATCGGCAATCAGCAATGACCCTTCATCGGTAGTTAGCAATACCCCCTCATCGGCAGTCGGCAATGACTCTTCATCGGCCATCGGCAATGACTTTTTACTAGCAATCAGCTTCAGCAAGACTTCTCCTTCGTCGGCCAAGATCATCTAGCCTACACACTTGGTCTTCTGCAGCACTCTCCCATCGGCCATATTGGCTCATACTTTACCGATGTCGATGGAGAACGGCCATTGACCAGTCAAGCCTCAGCCCATTTGACACGTGTTGAAAAATGGTGTCAACAGGCTCAAATGACTTGACATCCTGATCGGCTTCGGTGATATCGAAGGTGAACTTCTCCAATTCAGGAACGCTGATACTCGGCTCATCTAGATCTGAAGCTTCCTCTTTCTCAGTCGGAAACACCTTGGTATCTGGATCTTGCCGATGTGTAGACTCGCTCGCCGGCCGAGCAGATGGATGCACTTCTTCATATCTCTGTATTAAATAGGCCGGACCAACCGACACATCAGCAGCATCAATATATTGACCATTATGCATCGGCTCCTTAACCGATGAGCAATTCTGGACGCCTACTGGCTGAGCGGGTCGAGGTACTTCAGGCTCTGATGCCAAAGTATTCGAAGTGTTGGGAGCATGCACAGTACCAATCATTAGAATACCATGCATCGGTTGTGTCGCTGATGGGCCATTTTGCCCAGTCACTGTTTTATGTTGTGGCATTGTATTCGTCACATTCATCGGTTGCTGTACCGATGTTTCATTGTACACTCTTCCCTGCGAGTATTGCGACGTAGTATTTATCGGCTGAAGTACCGATACTTCATCCTGAATACTCGCTGGATGTCGCGGAACCCCTGCCACCTGGTACTTAGGCTGCACATATTGCCGCTGAATCGGTGATTGACTGATCCAACCTGCGTTAGGTGTCGTCGGTACGTGATTTACCGATGGCTGATAACCGGATGACTCTTGCAACCCTTGTACCTTCGGATGATAGCGTTGATCTGTAAGTACCATAGACTGAGCAACTATTGCCGATGCAGGTTGATCGGCATTTGACCCGCTTTGCGTCGGCCAAGAATTCACCACCGGTTGATCGCTATCCGACATCTGTCGTTCCTGTACCCTTGAATGATCACCTTGACCTGCGGGCACCACAACTTGAGCAGTCATTGCCGATGCAGATTGATTGGCAATCGGCACACCTTGTTGCATCGGCCAAGCAGTTGCCGGTGACTGATAGCCAGCTGAGGCTTGCAACTCTTGTATCCTGGGATGATAGCCTTGATTTGTAGCTACCATAGGTTGAGCAGCTACGGACGATGCAGGCTGACTGATGCTCGATATGGTTTGTCGTATCGGCCAAGAATTTGCCGATATAGGAACTGTTGGCGTGTCTTGTTGCATCGGCCAAGCATTCGCCAATAACTGATAACCGGCGGGTGCTTGTTTTTGTTGTACCCTTGGATGATTGCTTGGACTCACGGGTACCACAACTTGAGCAGTGATTGCCGATACAGGTTGATTGACAATCGACATACCTTGTTGCATCGGCCAAGAAGTTGCCGATAACTGATAGCCAGCTGACGCCTGTCGTTCTTGTGGCGCCGGATAATTGATAGCACAACTGCTTTGATTGGCCAGTGTTCCAGTTTGGAGAACCATTGCCGTCATGGGTTGACTTGCAATTGCTAGGCCTTGTTGTATCGGCAAGTGATTTACCGATGTTTGGGTGTACGCTTGCAGATTCCCTGTTGACAACTGCATTGTTGGAGAAGACATAGCATAATGCATCATCGGATGTACAGATGTTGCTGATGCCATGGGAACCTTCCGCCCTGCATGGTTATCTTGTACGAGTCTGGAATCAGCAGATGGGCTTGGAGGCATACCGTATCCCCGGCAATGGGCTGCAGCTGGCTGATTCTGGATCACAGGTCCAGACGTCGTCGAAACCACCAGATTTGTGGTCACCTGAGTAGTGCTTGTTGGGCTTAATCTTGGTGGCGCGATCTCATCGGCAGACCAGCTCATAATTGGTGTAAACACCCTTGGAACCGCCGATGGAGTCGCAGCAGATGCCGATCCGAGCTGATGATACTCTGGACCAACATGATATGGTGCCTGTCCCTTGAAAGCTTGCTTGACAGCATTGCACACGGTATCGGACAACACGTTGGATTGACTAATTAATACATTATTTAATGCATAATTAACCGTGTCTTGTACTTTACCAGGATCGGCGTAGAAAGTAATCTGCCGTGGAGACGACGGATCTTGCTTCTGTACTGCTTCGCCAATCCCGTTTAGGCTAAAGGATCTGAGATATAAGCGCTTGTACTCCTCCATTGCCTGCTCTAGAGCCTGTTTCTGATGACCTGTCAGATCTGTTGTGGAGACTTCAATAGCACTCCTTGGATTAGTCATGATGGATATAAAAATCTATAAAATCGTGTCCCACCGAGCGTGCCAAAAGAGGTGTTGACACAAAAAGCGTCAAGATTTGCGAACACCTCGGGCTATTACCCAAAGCTCGGTATTCCAGAGGCGTGCCAGTCGATTTGACCAATCAATCGACAAGGATGATAACTAGAACAAACTGAACGAGACGACAGCGATGCGCCCGGATGTCAAGGCTCAGATTGATCAAGGATAACTAGAGCAGAGCTGAACGAGGCAAACAGCGATGCGCCCGGAATGTCAAAGCTCAGAGGTACTCCCACGCGGAACTTGCAAGGATTTGACGGAGATCAAGATGATGCAGCCCGCCGAAGCTTGAAGAACTCGTTGATAACTATAACTAATGCAGAAAAGAGGTAAATTGCGATTAAAAGTAGAATAAGATAAAATTGGTTTGTTTTGAATTGGATTGATTTTTTTTCCATGGCCCTCGGGCACGTATTTATACTCCCGCATGAAGAGTTGTACAAAGACACGACACGTATCCCTCCTAAAACAAACTCCTACTTTAAAGGAAACTGACTCACGCAGGAGCCGGATAACAATATTTATTTCCTAAACAAACACACCTATTTTAAAGGAAAATAAACGACTCATGCAAGAGTCGGACTCAAACTACTATAATAATACTGGTACAAAACACCAGTTTCCTTATACTTATCCTCAATGGAAGCTTTCCATCGGCAGATCCCTGCGGCCACCTGTAGTCTTCTGCTGCCACCAAGTGCTAAGTCACACCCATCGGCATCGGCAATACTTTCCCAATTAGCAATCGGCAACATCCCCCGATTAGCGACCTTGTGCTGGTAATCGTCTTCACCGATCATTCCTAATCGGCAACCACCCTTCATTGACAATCGGCAATGACCCTACATCGGTAATTGGCAATGACCCCTCATCGGCAATCGGCAAGGACCCTTCATCGGCAATCGGTAATCGGCAATACCTCTTTGTCGGCAATCGGCATCAGCAAGACTTCACCAATTAACCTTTGTCGGCAAAGATCATCCAGCCTCTATCGGCAACGCACTTGGTCTTCCCGCGACACTCCCATCGGCAATATTGGCTCATACTTTACCGATGCCGATGGCAAACGGTTGCTGACCAGTCATACCTTAGCTCATTTGACACGTGCTGAAAAATGGTGTCAACAGAGAGATGAAGGTCCCTTCTCTCATTTGCTTCACTTGAAAGCTGAGGAAGAAGGTTAGCTCGCCAATCATTGACATCTCGAACTCCTTGGACATCAAGTCACCAAACTCCTTGCAATGGTCTTGGTTTGTTGATCCAAATATAATGTCATCGACATATACTTGGCAAACGAAGATCTCTCCATTAAGCTTCTTGGTTAATAGTGTAGTGTCGACGATCCCGATCTTGAAGCCCTTCTTGATTAGGAAGTCCCTTAGCCTCTCATACCAAGCTCTTGGAGCTTGCTTCAATCCGTAGAGTGCCTTGGACAACCTATATACATGATTAGGCAAGTTTGGGTCTTCAAACCCGGGAGGTTGTGAGATATAGACAAGTTCATTTATGAAACCATTTAAGAAGGCGCTCTTCACATCCATTTGAAAGAGTTTCATTTTGTGATGTGAAGCATACGCCAAAAGGATACGGATGGCTTCAAGTCTTGCAACCGGAGCAAAGGTCTCTCCAAAATCGAGTCCTTCTACTTGAGAGAACCCCTTTGCCACCAATCTTGCTTTGTACCTCACAACCACGCCTTGATCATCTTGCTTGTTCCTAAACACCCACTTGGTGCCAATGATTCTTGCATCCTTTGGCTTCTCTTCAAGTGTCCACACTTGGTTCCGGGTGAAGTTGTTGAGTTCTTCATGCATGGCATTCACCCAATCCGGATCCGCAAGTGCTTCTTCTACACTAGTAGGCTCAACAAAGGAAACAAACGAGTGATGTTCAACATAAGATGCAAGTCTAGAGCGAGTCATTACTCCCTTTGATGGACTCCCTATGATTTGATCATGGGGGTGAGCTTGAAGGATAGATGTTGATCTTCTATTTGTCTCTTGAGGATGAGGATGCGGTGCTTCAACATTGCTTGCTTCGGCCTCGGCTTGATCTTGAGGAATGTGAGTGTCTTCTTGAGCTTCCCTCACTTGATCTCCTTCATCAACTTGAGGCGTGTGGGGTGGAGAAGGATCTTGATTTGCTTCATCTTCTACTTCTTCCACCTCTTGCGGGTTGATAGCACCAATTGGCATATTCTTCATTGCCTCCCTCAAGGGTTCATCACCTACATCAATATCCTCAAGCGCTCCTTGGGAGCCATTAGTTTCATCAAACTCCAAGTCATACGTTTCTTCAACTAAGCCGGTGGCTTTGTTAAATACACGGTATGCCTTGGATTTAAGTGAATAACCAACAAGGAAACCAATGTCACACCACCGTTGGAATTTACCCAAGTGTTGGCACTTCTTGTAGATGTACACCTTGCAACCAAACACCCGGAAGAATGAAATATCCGGCTTCTTCCCATTGACAAGCTCATAGGAGGTCTTCTTTAATAGCCTTTGGACGAAGAGACGGTTTGCCGCATAGCACGCGGTGTTGATTGCCTCCGCCCAAAACTTCTCCGGAGTGTTGTACTCATCAAGCATAGACCTTGCTAGAGTTATGAGCGTCCGGTTCTTCCTCTCTACGACACCATTTTGTTGTGGAGTATATGTAGCGGACACCTCATGCTTGATCCCAACTTTATCACAATAATCTTCAATCTTTGTGTTCACAAATTCGGTGCCATTATCACTTCTAATCTTCTTGATCTTCACATCAAATTCATTTTGAGCTCTTGTAGCAAACTTCTAGAAGATGCCTTGTGTCTCTCCCTTGTCTTGAAGAAAGAACACCCAAGTGTATCGAGAGTAGTCATCCACTACCACCAAGCAATAGAGATTTCCTCCAAGACTAGCATAGGTGGTAGGGCCAAATAGATCCATGTGTAGCAACTCTAGAACTCTTGAGGTTGACATGAAAGCTTTGGTTGGATGAGTGTTTGCCACTTGCTTGCCGGCTTGACATGCACTACAAAGTTTGTCTTTCTCAAACACCACATCCTTGATTCCTCTAACCATTTCCTTCTTGACAAGCTTCTTCAAGGTTGACATGCCCACATGAGCTAATCTTCTATGCCATAGCCAACCCAAAGAATTCTTGGCGAATAGACAAGCTTGCAAGTTTGCTTCATTTGAAGTGAAGTCCACTAAGTAGAGGTTGTTGTGCCGGAACCCTTTGAATATCATTGATGAATCTTCAATCTTGGTCACAATCACCTCATTTGGAGTAAAGAGACAATGAAACCCGAGATCACAAAGTTGACCAACCGATAGCAAGTTGAAGCTCAATGATTGTACTAGCAAGACATTTGAAATTGAGATAGCCACTTTGCCTAAGCCTTGAACTTTGCCCTTTGAATTATCCCCAAAAGTGATCTTGTCTTGATTTGCACAATCCTCATCAAGTGTGGTGAACATCCGGGGGTCGCGGTCATGTGTTGAGTGCAACCACTATCAATTACCCAATGGCTCCCACCGGTCTTGTAGTTCACCTACACACAGGCAACTTGGAGTTAAGCTTGTTGTTTGGGAACCCCCTTAGTGCGGGGCCCCATTGCCTTGTCAACCAACTCCTTAGCAACCCAAAGAACCCTAGGCTTGTTCTTCATTGGTGGTCCAAGAAACATCACAAGTGGTCTACCCTTGGAATCTTTGTTGATGACATAGTGAGCATCATGAGCAAATGGCCTAGTGTGCTTGGGCAAGATCTTGGGAAGTGGAGTCTTGCATTGAAAAGAGAGATGACCAATTTGTCCACATCCAAAACACCTCTTAGGCTTGGGCTTTGGCTTCTCTTGATTGTAGCCATTGTACTTGTTCTTGTAGTAGTTCTTGGCTTCAATCTTGACCTTGGCCTTCATCACTTGGTTTTCCTTGTACCCAATACCAGTCTTGTCATTCTTCATGACGGTGCTCATTAGAAGCTCACTTTGGAGGTTATGACCCTTGGTGAACTTTTCAAGGCCACTTGTAAGCTTGGTCTTGTCATTCTTGAGCTTGGCAATTTCATATCGAAGATAGTTGATCAAAGTGATAGCATCTTTGTCTTCTTCTTGAGCCGGCTTGATGGTGAAGGGCTTGTTTGCCTTGAGGTTGATTAGATCTTCCTTGAGCTTTGAGTTCTCTTCACTCATCTTCATATAATCATCATACTTGTTGGCTTCTACAACTCTCTTGCCCTTGCACTTGGCACTTTGCTTAAGAGCCACATCATCAAGCTCGATATCACAAGAGGTAGCACTTGCACACTTAGCACACGGGTTAGTAGCAACATGTGTAAGATCTTGAGTAAGCAATTCATTTGCTACCACTAGTGTTCCATGATAACTTTTCACTTGGTTGTAGTCATCTTTTAGCAAGTTAAACCTTGTGAGGAGCTCTTGGGATGACCTCTCAAGCTTATCATGTTTCTCATTGGCTTGCTTAAGAGAGGCTTTGAGCTCCCTAGTGCTAGATGTGAGAGAGTTAATCTCAAGCTTCAAATCATCATTAGCACTAGACAAGTTGTCAAGCTTATCATGCAAGTTTTCTTTGATTTCAAGAAGTTTGTCATTTTTACTCTTGTTCTTCCTTATGATGCTAGCATACTTGTTGCAAATTTTAATTAGCTCATCATAGGAAGGTGCTTCTTCATCGTCACTATCATCACTAGAGAGGTCATCATCATCATCCTCTTTTTGTACCTTCTTGTCACCTTTAGCCATGAGGCATAGGTGTGTAGAGGATGAGCCCGACGATGAAGGAGGAGGTGGCGGTGGAATAGAAGAACCAATTACCAAGGCGGCCACCTTCTCTTCTTCACTCTCATCATCGGAGGAGTCACTTGAATCATCAATATCGGTGAGCCAATCACCCACAATGTAAGCCTTGTCATCCTTTTTCTTCTTGTGGAAGTTGAAGTTTTTCTTTTTCTTGTATGGCTTGTCTTGCTTCTTGTCATCATCACTTGAGTCATCATTGCCGCCCTTGTTCTTCTTGAAGTTCTTGAACCTGTTGTTCTTGAACTTATCTTTCTTCTCTTCGGGGCAAGCATGAGCTAGATGACCAAGAGTGCCGCAATTGTAGCACTTCATTTGGGAGATTGGCTTCCTTGAAGAGCTTGTGAAGAATTTCTTCTTCTTTGAGTCAAACTTGACTCCATTCTTGTTTAGCCTCTTCAACATCTTGGTAGTTTTCTTCACCATAAGAGCGATGTTGTCTTCATCATCATCATCACTTGCACTCTCAAGTACATATTGAATCTTGCACTTCTCTTTGGAAAATTCCTTGAGAGCCAAGTCCTTCTCCTCCTTCTCTTTCTTCTTGGAGGATGATGAACTTCCATCATTGATCTTCATGTACATCTCATGAGCATTGATCTTGCCCAACACTTGTGTTGGTGTAGTTGCGGAGAGATCGCCTTGATGAAGGACCGTGACGATGTGGCTATACTTGTCTATTGGTAGGACACAAAGTATCTTGCGTACCACATCGGCCGGTGTCATTTGAGTGAGCCCAAGGCCATTCAACTCCTCTACAAGCACATTCAAGCGAGAGTACATTTCATTAGCATTTTCATGAGATAGCATGGTGAAAGCATTTAACTTAGCAATGACCAAGTGGTAGCACTCCTCATGCTCATACTTGGTCCCCTCGTGTAGTGCACAAACGTTTGTTCAAACATCATGTGCGGTTTGGGAGTTTCGCACACGGTTGAACACATCCTTGCAAATGCCACGGAAAAGAATGTTCTTCGCCTTAGCATTGTTCTTCTCAAAGAAGGGATCCTCGGTGAACACCGATCCGCCTATGGTGGCGACTTTGTGAACGCCGACATCCACGGCCTCAAGGTAGGCCTCCATCCGCACTTTCCAATAAGGAAAGTCATCCCCATCAAACATGGGTGGCGGTCCATCCCCATGGGACATCTTGCTCTAGGCGGTGAAGCCTAATTTAGAGCAACAAGGCTCTGATACCAATTGAAAGGATCAAGATGCCCAAGAGGGGGCGTGAATTGGGCTTGTTTTAAATTTCTAAAGCAAATATGAAAACCTATCAAATGCCAATCAGCCCCTAGTGCCTACGATCCGTGTGTCCTAGCTAGAAAGCGGTAGCAGTTCATGGGAATTAAAAGCGACCTAAGCAATTCTAGTAGGTAATGTAAAAACAAGACGGAAAGTAATGCGGAAATGTAAAGAGCTAGGGAAAAAGAAATTCTCAGTGACGCAGCGATTTTTTCCCGAGGTATCGAGGTGTCGACAACCCCCCTAGTCCTCGTTGGAGCACCTCGCAAGGTATCGCTCTCCCTCTACCCGCGCAAGGGTAGAGTGCTCTCTACGGGCTGATTCTTCGCCACTCCGGCTCGGTGAATCGCCCACAACCGATCACAGAAGCTTGGAGAAGAGCCACCAACAATCTCCCGGTGATCACTTCCTCCGAACACCACCAAACCGTCTAGGTGTTGTCGAACACCAAGAGTAACAAGCACAAGACCTCCACTTGACCAACTCAAGGCTAGGAAGGTGGATGGATGCACACAAGTCACTCCTAATCACTCTAGGAGGGAAGAACAAGATGAACTCTCTCTAATCTCTCCCTCACTAGCCTCTTGACTCTCCAAAGGATTTCTCAAGGTGTCACCAGCTGAAAACAATGGCCAAGGTTCCCTCTAAGGACGAAGGGGGCAACTATAAATAGTCCCCACCTCCAAAACTAGCCGTTTTTTACTTTTTCTTCTCTCTGCGAAGCCACCGGACTAGTCCGGAGCTTATACCACCGGACCATGCACACTGGTCAGGAGCTCACTCTGGATTCAAACTCAGGCACCGTCGGACTACTCTGCTTGGTCCGACGCACTGGTTCAGAGCCAGGGTGCCCTCTGAGTGAAAAACTTCTTCTGTTTTTCGAACCACCGGACCACTCTCCTTAGTCCGGAGCCCTAGTCCGACGCTCTGGTCCGGAGCCAGGGGGCTTACTGCATAAACTCAACCTCCTGTCTTGAAGCGTCGGACTAGCCGTCGGACACACCGTCGGACTAGTCCGGAGCCTTCTCTCTCTCTGAACACAAGCCGTCGGACCACTCTCCTATGGTCTGACGCTTTCCAGACAGGTGGTCCGGAGCTCCTCGAGCTGGAATTTTGCCTAAGTCAAGGACCATCGGACCACTCTCCTATGGTCCAACGCCTACTAGGCAGACTGGTCCGGAGCCTCTTTCTCCCCCTATTTCAACTGTTTTCGCTGAGATTTCTCAAGGGATTTTGCTCCTACCATTTCTAAGGTTTACCATAGACTGAAAGCAAGGTCTCTAGGACAAGTTGTGACAAGTGTGCATATACCCACTCTCCTAAACTCTCCTAGGTCAAGCTACTAATCTCATACCCCCCTTTATAGTACGGTCAAAGGAAAAACAAAATCCTAGCTATACTTAGTGCCCTTCTCAACCTTATGGCACTAAGAACTAGCCTAGTCTTCAACTTGTATCTTAATCCTTTGCAACCGAAATGATTTCCATCTTGGGGGCATGAATATCCATTAAGCCCATTCAAATTGCATCACTAATGACCTAACACAAATGACTTTGCCTCTGCAAAACACACGTTAGTCATAGTGACCTAGTATTGTCATTAATCGCCTAAACACAAGGGTCCATGATTCTACAATCTCCCCCTTTTAGGTGATTGACGACAATACAAGCTCGAGTAGAGAATAATGAGTGAATTTTGATAAGAGAAAACATGACTTGACATGAGATAGGAATGGGTTAGTGATAAGAAAGACAAAAACATGCCTAACCGTTCAAGCCATGACAAGCACAATAGATATGAATTGAGCAAAGTACTTGATTTCATAAAGGATATGCTATAGCCAAAAGATCAGAGATTAGCGCGGAAGCAATATAGCATAAACAAGTGACATGATATATATAGATAAAAGTCCACATATGTCACACAACCATCAAGTTTCAAACATCACACATATCATACAATGCATAAAGACGGTAAACGTGATGCATGATGCGATAGAGTTTAAACACATCAAAAGAACGAATCCTACTAGCTCCCCCTGAAGCTAGCCCATCTACTCGACTCTCTCTCTCCTCCTTTGGCGTCGAAGCACCAAAACTAGGCGTCTGGAGGCGGAGTGGAAGCAGCCGTGGAGCGGTCGAGCACCCTGAACGCTGCCAGATAGGTCTCATCGTCTGAGTCCTTCCCCTGAGTGTCTGTCGCTGGTAGTGAAGCGGTCTGGGGGTCGGAAGCTGACAGGTCTGCTATCGCTGCTGTCGAAGACTCTGGAGCAGTAGCTGGGGTAGGAGTAGGATCAGTAACCGGTGCCAGTGTCTCTGCGGGAGCCTCAGGAGCGGCGGTGTCCAGTTGTGCCTTATGCACGGACTCGACTGGAGTCTGAAGAACCGGAGACTGCGGAGGCTGTACTGGAGTGGAGGTGACCACTGTGGCATCGGTAGCAACTGCAGCTGTGGGAGGAGTAGACACGGCTAGAGCCCGACTGTCGTGTGTAGCCTCTGAGGAAGCTACTGAAGAGCGGTGCTGATCGGCTGTCGGTGCAACAAGCTCTGCCTCAACCTCTGCTGCTATCTGTGGACCAGTGGGGGACGGCTACCCGATAATGTCGTTGAACGACGTAGATAAATCTCTAGCAGTAGCACCCATCATAACGGTAAGCGGCGTGAAACCAGTAGTGAGAGGGGTGAACTGCTGAGTGGGGCTAAAGGTGTCCAACCACTGTGTCATCTGAGTCACCGGTGACTGGAACGGGGTGGTCATTCCGACACCCTGAAGTCCACTGGACTGTACGGCTGGGGTGGGAGTGACTGTCTCACTGGCAGAACTCGTAGGGGCCACTGAAGGGCCAACTGAGGGTCCAACTGAAAACTGTGGGCCTCCTAGCTGCCCAACGGACTGAGAAGGCTGTGATGTGCTCATCATCTGTATCTGAGGAGTAGCTGGAAACTCAAGAGGAGGAGCGCGTGTCCACTTCATCATGTGGGCCATAAAGGCCATGTTCTGCTGTCGAAGCTGCTGAGACTGAAGTTGTAGGCGGTGAGACTCCAACTGCATAGCTAGCATCTGTCGTTGCATCTCAAAGTGATGCTCCTCAGACTGCCGCTGCATCTCATCCTGTCGCTGCTGAACCTGTGTACCTGCAGTGACTAGAGAACTCTGCTGCTCGTTGAGACGGTCAAGGATCTTCAACATCATAGTCTCTGTGGCAGAGGCAGAGCCACCAGTATCAGTGTCGTAAGCCTGTGGGGGCATCAGTGTCGTGTAGCTTAGTCTAGTAGCACTAGTCTTCTAGCTCTTGTGTGTGACATAGGATATATCTTGCTAGTAACTAGACTTGTGGTAGGTGGCTTGCCGACCCTAGTAGTGCTAGTGCAAATTTGCTTTACGTCGTGTTTTATTCTAACAAGTTTGCTTAGTGTTGTAGTAGAAAATTTTAATAGGCTATTCACCCCCTCTAGCCATATGTAGACCTTTCACTTATAAATTAAATGGATAAATTAAATGGAGGGAGTACTTATTTAATAGTGTCAAATAACAGTTACAATTTACTCAATGTCTAGATAAAAAAAAGATAACCCTTAAACTAGTGTGCTTGGATTTACTTCCCTAACTATTTTAGTTGGTATAGCTTGTGCCTTCACATGCTTTTGTTTATTTCTTTATGTTCAAGTGAAGTTTTGAAATTAATTTTTGGGTAAATTACATTTTTCAACCTTTAACTATCAAACTGAGTAAAAAACACCCTCTAACTGTCAACGTCGAACAAATTTGTCCCTAATCTAATTTCAAAAACGGTTTCTATTTTTGAGATATGCTAAATTTTTTTATTATTTTTTTGATCATCCTAGCGTCTTTAAATTAAAAAACTTAAAACTACAAAGTTGTAGATCTCACTAAGAGCTACAACTTTCGTATAAAAATTATTTTCATTTGGCATCATACAAAAAATATATTATTTTTCTCATACGACAAGCGCTAGAACATGATTATTATGGTGCTGAAAGTTTATGTTGTTTTTTTTTGAGTTAATGTTCTCAAACGAAAAATATTAAAACTATAATATTGTAGATATTTTTTAGTTCTACAATTTTCATACAAAAATTATTTTCATCTAATGTCTTATTAAATAGTTATAATTTTTTAAACATTGAGTCTTGTCATGTCTCAATATTATTTAGCCGCGAGACGGGAGTCAACTTTTAAAAAATCATAACTCTTCAATACAACTTTCAGATGAAGATAATTTTTATATTAAAATTATAGTCTTAATGATATATATACAACTTTATAGTTTTAATTATTTTTATCTAAGAACATTAAGATGCTTGAAAAAATAATATTAAATTTAGCTACCTAATAATCAGGTTCTAGCACTTGCCGCATTAGAAACATAATATATTTTTTGAATAGAGTCAAATGAAAATAATTTTTATACAAAATTTGAAGCTCTTAATGAGATATACAACTTTGAAGTTTTGAGTTTTTTCATCTAAGGATGTTAGGATGCTCAAAAAAAATAATATAAAATTTTAGGGTCTCTCAAAGATAGAAAATTGCTTTTGAAATCAACTAAGGGCCAGATTTATCCGATTTTAACAGTCAGAGGGTGTCTTTTATCCGGTTTAATAGTTAAAGGTTAAAAATTGAACTTTCATGTGAGTTGAAGGTTGGAAAGTGTACTTTACTCTTGATTTTTTGTTAAGTGATATCGTAAATCTATTTTTTTAAATGCACCGTTATTTTTATCATTATTTTAATAAGGTAGGGCATATATAGTAATAAATTGACACTACAAAAAATATGAAGCATGACAAAGAAAAAATCATAATGTATTTTACAAACTCACAAATTCAAAAACAAAACTTGCACTATAAGAAGTAAAAAACAATATTGCCAAAGGGTAAGCTGGATTTGTTGAAATTGAACCAAACGTTGTAAAAATCGTGATTTGATAACTTACTAAAATATATGGCAACTGAAAAAATAGACTCTCTTTAACAGTTTGGCATAATTGTTTATCAAATCTTTGGCAAACTTACATCAGGGACCCTAAAAGTGAAACAAAATTAGTTTTATACCCTTCCACCTCTCGCAAATTTGCATCAGAAATTCTAAGAATGAAACAAAATTAATATGTGTCCTTCCACCTCTACGTACGTCGTCGATATGCGATGGTTTACGCGCGCATATATGCGCGTAGAGGGGGGATTTTTTTCAAAGTGCTAAAATTTACCAAGTTGGATGTCAAACTATTGCAGGGGTGATTTTTCTAGTTTTGCCAAAAATGAAAGATAGCAAATGTGTTTGTCAAATTATTGGAGATGCTTTATTAGTTTAAAAATACTAACCTGACATAGGTCATTCCGTGGCGGTAGATGCCCTCGATCCGTTGATTTGATGAATAGTACAAATCTTGGAGAAGGTTCCGTAACAACTTTGTGGATGGATCGGGCACAGGAGAAGGTTCCGAAAACATTTCCGTATTGACATGGATAGAAAGATGCTGTTACTGTTTAGTTTTTCTTCACAACATCGGACACGAGCTAATCACGAAGATTAGCCCCGACGCAACCGTAACCGAAATGAGCACTGCATGCGCCAGGCACAGGCGGGCGGCAAAGCCAATATAAGGAGACCTGCACTGCATCTGCGTGCACGACCTTCACGTCGATCATCGTCGTATTCCATTCCACGTCACGCGCACACCTCTCGATCGATCGGCGGCGAGAAGAGAACCCTAGCTAGCTAGCAGATCCAGCGCCACCACCTCGAGAGACAGTCGAGACCGGAGGCATGGCCACCAAGGACGACGATGACGTCTTCCGGCACGACGACGAGGCGTCGATCGCCCTCCTGCGGGGCCTCCGCGCCAACACCGTCAACCACAGTTTCATCCACCATGCCGACATCTGCTCCGCCGCCCCAGAGGAGCTGGTCGCCGATCTGCAGCCGGTGCCGGGCACCGACGTGACGGAGGACGGGTACAACAGCGTGTGGTACATCTACTCCCCGAAGCTATACAAGAACGCCCGGGGCAACCCCGGCGGGCACCGGAAGCGCGCGGTGGAGCCTGACGGCAAGACGTACTGGCACTCGGAGACTGGGCGGAAGGCCGTGAAGGGCGTTCCCGGCGCCACGTTGTACAACTGCTGCTACGGCACCAAGTACGGGGCGTCGGGTCGCCGCGTCGATAGGTTGGGGTGGCGCATGGACGAGTTCGACGACACGCAGGGCGGCGGCGGCGACCACGTGCTGTGCAGGGTGCACCGATCGTCGTCTTCTCTCGCCAAGAACAAGAACAAGTGCAAGTCGTCGTCCAAGAGAAAGAGGAAGGCGGCTGCAGGCGATCACCCCGAGGCGCCTCCAACCAAGCTGATCCACGACGAGAAGCAGATGCAGCAGGTGCACCAGAGCCCCGCCGCCTTCTTGAGCAATCCTTACCCGACGATGCCCTTCTATGGTTATGGACCTGCCCAAGGCGTGGATCCCGTGGCGCCGATGGTCGAGCAGCATGGTGTGCAGCAGCCCTACAGCGGCGAGTTCTACTTGGATGAGATGCTCAACATCGACGAGCAGGTGCAGATGCAGAAGATGCTGGTGCAGCAGGACCCGGCCGCCTTCTTCACCAGTGCTTACCCGACGATGCCCGCGGGCGCCTGCTATGATGGTCATGGTGCTCTCCTACCCCAAAGCTTGGACTCCGCGATGATGTTCGTTGACGTTGAGCCGGAGCACGGCGGCGACTTGTGCGTGTTCAACTTCCAAGACTTGCTCAAGATCGACGGCGACGCGTTGCAAGACTTCGAAGACTTCCTAGCCGAGCAGGGGCAGGGTGCTGATCCTGTAGCTTAGTGTGTTGTGTTTTACGGTTTTACCACTAAACAATGAGTGGTTTTCTGATTACTCTATGTAAACTCTTGACAGAGAAAGATGGTGTATGAAGCAAAAGGATTTAATGCATATATATATATATATATATATATATATATATATATATATATATATATATATATCCAATCATGATTGATCAACATTGTTCA
Organism: Microstegium vimineum; assembly: GCA_022036555.1. Lineage (NCBI taxonomy): Eukaryota > Viridiplantae > Streptophyta > Magnoliopsida > Poales > Poaceae > Microstegium > Microstegium vimineum. The sequence goes on from CM039124.1 coordinate 60,642,950, forward strand.
GCAGATCTCTAGTGTAGCGTGAAGGATCCTGTTCGGATTATAGAGCTTTGTTGCTTTTGTCAAATCATGCTAGGAGTGAATCTTCAATCTTTACAGCCACCTGTGTTATGTCCGACAAGTGAATGGTTAAGATAGTAAAAAAAATTAGATTAAGGAATGGTTAAGATATACTAATATAACACGTGACATATGCATTCCCTTCCTCGAAATGGAATTTTTAGTAGTCATAATCATTTATTTCATTTGACATAAAATAAGGCAGACATGGAATTTTAAATGAAGTTCTGGCTGTATGCCCCCCTAATTAAAATGCAGCGCTCGAAAAATATCTCTTTGTGCAGACATCTCCTCGATTAATCTTCAAAGAACTGTTCTAAAATAAATCATCTTCAGGCAGTGGAACTGAAGAATTTCATTATATTTACGACATGTCTTCATCATCTCTGGAATGTCTGATGCTTACTACTATGTGGTACTGTAGTAGCAGTCTTGTGCTAGTTCGTTGGGGTGACAAAAGCTTGTCGGAACAAGTGTCAATGGCCCACTATGACATGGTTTCTGAGTTCTGATCAGTAACGAAATGGAGGAGAGGTGAATGACAAAACACGCCCACTCGTAGCATTCTCTGCTTGCTCATAATCTCTTGGAGCATAAACTGCGCAAGAGGTGTGCTGTAGAGTTCTCGTCTGGAAGACCTCTCAAGATCTCCAGGCTGCATCATGTAGTATTTGATATACAGTTGAAGAATATAAGCTGATGGTCTGCGATGATGATTATTCAGCTTCCGGCACATACTGTTTAGCATATTTGTATCAAAATGAAAGCATCATGCATGTGCACTTCATTGTTTTTACATGCATATATGACAAGTGAGCACTGCTATTCTGTTAAGTGTTAACTGGTTGTCATGGTCTCAGCAAGTTTTAAGGAGATTCACATTGAAGTTCATGATTCAGGCAAGCACGACAATGAGTTTGTTTCTCGGTAGAGTTTCAGTGTGTAACATATAGGAAAACGTCGAACATCGAGTAGAGAATCGAAAGCTAAGAAGGGAGGGGAAAAGTTGAGCCAAATGCAGCTTTTACAGCGACAGCGACATGATGTGTGTGACCAGCTTATCGATGGCCATGCGCGACGACCCGGCCTTGCCGACGTGCTCAGCAGCCGCCTTCTTCAGCTCGCCGGCCCTCGCCCTCATCTCCGCACCGTCCTTACCCGTCATAAGCCGCCGGACGGCCGCCTCCACGCTACCCCTCTCGAGGTCACCGCCCACCTCGAACCCCACCTGCCACACGTGCTCCACGTACCTCGCGTCCCCCATCTGATCGCCGAAGCAGGGGCGGCACAGCATGGGCACCCCCTCACAGACGCTCTCCGTCGTGGAGTTCCAGCCGCAGTGCGTCCAGAACCCGCCCACAGCGCGGTGGCGCAACACCTCCTCCTGCGGCGCCCACGGCACCACCATGCCGCGCCCTCGCGTCGCGGCCTCGAACCCCTCGGGGAGACGGTGGTGGTCGCCGGACGACCCGCCGCTGACCATGCCCGGCCGTACCACCCAGAGGAACGGCACGCCACTGCCGGCGATGCCCCACGCCGTCTCCACCAGGTCCCGCGGGCTCATGTTGACCAGGCTGCCGAAGCTCACGTACAGCACCGAGTCCGGCGGAAACGCGCCCAGCCACTCCAGGCAGCTCCGGTCCTGGAGCAGCAGGCTGCTGCCGACGTCGGGCGAGAGCTTGTGGAGCGGGCCGACGTCGAACACCGGCATGGCGAGGTCCCGTCGAAGGCCCTCCAGCTCGTGGCGCTCCAGCGCGTCGAACGTGTTGAGTAGGAGGCCCGTGGAGATGTTGACAGCCGCCACGGCGCGCGCCAGCATCTCGCGCATCACGTCGTGGCCTGCCTCGCCGATGTGCATCAGGTCTCGCACCCGGTACGGCGGCAGCTCCGCCACCGGCAACTCAAGCTGCGAGTCTGCATTGTGGAGATGCGAACACGTCACTTACGTTAGTGGATTAAAAAACTAGCCGACCAGAAGCAGAAGCAGAATAGCAGGACGTGCCTTGCACGGGGACATAGCCTTTGTCGCAGAGCATCGGGTACGCGAGGAAGCACGAGTAGCAGGCGGCGCTACCAGTGCGCAGCGCGAGCGTGGGCACGGACAGGCTCGTGGCCACCTGGAAAATCTCCAGCAGGTGGGTGTCGACGACGAGGCACGCGACGGCGTCCCTGGAGTAGTCCTCCAGAACGGCGGCGAGGCGGTCGTGGAAGGCGGCCTGGCACGCGTTGCCGATCCCGATGATTTGCGCAAAGGTGTCCTCGATGGTGACCGGGGGCGGGGCGAGGCCGTCGGGCACGGGCACGAAGCGGTAGTCTGGGTGGCACGCCGGGTCCGGGGCGTTGAAGTGGGTGTGGAAGACGGTGATGGTGAATCCTCGGCTGTGGAGGAGGCCGGCGAGCCGGAACATGGGGTTGAGGTGGCCCTGGTATGGGAGCGGGAAGAGTAGCACGTGACGGCGACGATGTCCGTTGTGGACGCCGGCGCTGGCACCATTGCTCTCCGAGGCGATGGATGGCGCCGGTGGTGGTGGTGCCATGGCTTTGCAGAGTGGTTCTATCTTGTGCCGGGAGTGGCTTATGTAGTAATTATGTCCCCTAATAAAAAATGCTTGGAACAGCCGGTCCTTCATGATACAGAATCAGGTCAGGATCATCGAGATCACAATATTTATATGGTATGGTAGAATCAGATCCTCCATTCCTGAGTGAGGATCGTGCAAGACCCTGCGTGTGATCTGTAGGATCATGATTAAAAACTAGTCCGTGATCTTCACATGTTGCATGCGATACTGGTAGTATTATTATTGTATAATCAATTTATCAAAACAGCTTAGACTTAGGCTGCTGTCACCCTAATTAAGCTGCTGCGCTTGAAAAATATTTCTCTTTGTAACAAAACAGAGGAAAGGTGAATCACAAGGTGTGTACCGGAAGTTGAATAAAGAATAATCATCCCAAAACCCAAATCAGCTCATTCTTCAACTGTATATGACAATACTAGTGCAGTCTGGAGAGGCAGAGAATGCTGCGAGTGGGCGTGCCTTGTGGTTCACCTTTTCTCTGTTCCACTGCCTGAAGATGATTTATTTTAGACCAGTTGTCTGAAGATCAATCGAGGAGATGTCTGCACAAAGAGATACTTTTCAAGCGCTGCAGCTTAATTGGGGGGGGGGGGGGGGGGGGGGGGGGGGGGGGACAGAGAGAGAGCATTTAGCCTGAACTTCATCGAAAATTCATTCTGAAATAAGTTGACCTTGTAGCAATTAAATATGCTGTTGCTTGCTGGCATATATATGTCTGTCTTATTTTATGTCAAATTATGTAAATGATTATGACTACCGAAAATACCATTTCGAGGCAAGTCAATGCATGTCACGTGTTATTAGTATCTTAATTGTCTGACATAACACATCTGACTGTAAAGATTCACTCGTAGCAGTATTTGACAAAGCCACAGAGCTCTATAATCTGAAATTGGATCCTTCATCATGCTACACTAGAGATCTGCTGCTGAACAATGTTAATCACATATTGATCAATATCAATCATGATTGGATAATTAACAGAAAGCAAGCGCAGAAGCTGTAACATTGATGCAAAGCATCTATATATACGTATGCATTAATTCCTTTTGATTCATACAGCAAAATCTTTCTCTGTCAGAGTGTCAGGCGTTTACATAGAGTAATCAGAAACCACTCATTGTTTGGTGGTAACACCGTAAAACACAACACACTAAGCTACAGGATCAGCACCCTGAAAGTAGACCCCCCGAACGACGATCCCGCGGCTACAGGCCCTGCCCTGCTCAGCTAGGAAACTTTCGAAGTCTTCCAACGCGTCGACGTCGATCTTGAGCAAATCTTGGAAGCTGAACACGCACAAGTCGCCGCCGTGCTCCGGCTCACCGTCTCCGCCTTGGGGTTGGGGAGAACCATAACCACAGCAGGCGGCTGTGGGCATCGTCGGGTAAGCATTGGTGAAGAAAGCGGCAGGGTCCTGCTGCACCAGCATCTGCATCTGCACACCATGGTCGTCGATGTTGAGCATCTCATCCAAGTAGAACTCGCCGCCGTAGGGCTGCTGCACACCATGCTCTTCCTCGCCTCCGACCACCGGCGCCACATGATCCACGCCTTGTTGGGGAGGTCCATAACCATAGCCGCAGGGCATCGTCGGGTAAGGATTATTGGTGAAGAAGGCGGCGGGGCTCTGGTGCACGTGCACGTGCACCTGCTGCTCGTCGTGGATCAGCTTGGTTGGAGGCGCCTCGGGGTGATCGCGTGCCGCCTTCCTCTTTCTCTTGGACGAACAAGAAGACGACGACGACTTGCACTTGTTCTTGGCGAGAGAAGACGACGATCGGTGCACCCTGCACAGAACGTGATCGCCGCCGCCGCTCTCCGTGTCGTCAAACTCATCCATGCGCCACCCCAACCTGTCGACGCGGCGACCCGACGCCCCGTACTTGGTGCCGTAGCAGCAGTTGTACAACGTGGCGCCGGGCACGCCTTTCACGGGCTTCGGCCCCGTCTCCGAGTGCCAGTACGTCTTGCCGTCAGGCTCCACCGCGCGCTTCCTGTGCCCGCCAGGCTTGCCCCGGCCGTTCCTGTATAGCTTCGGGGAGTAGATGTACCACACGCTGTTGTACCCGTCCTCCGTCACGTCGGTGCCCGGCACCGGCTGCAGATCGGCGACCAGCTCCTCTGGGGCGGCGGAGCAGACGTCCACGCGGTGGATGAAACTGTGGTTGACAGTGTTGGCGCGGAGGCCCGCAGGAGGGCGATCGACGCCTCGTCGTCGTGCCGGAAGACGGCATCGTCGTCCTTGGTGGCCATGCCGCCGCCGGTCTCGACTGTCTCTCGAGGTGGTGGCGCTGGGTCTGCTGGCTAGCTAGGGCTCTCTTCTCGCCGCCGATCGATCGAGAGGAGTGCGCGTGGAATGGAATCCGATCGACGCGAAGGTATTGGTCTCCTTATATTGGCTTGCCGCCCGGCTGTGCCCGGCGCATGCAGTAGTGCTCATTTCAATTCGGTTACGGTTGCGTCAGGGCTAATCTTCGTAATTAGCTCGTGTCCGATGTTGTGAAGAAAAACTAAACAGTAACAGCATCTTTCTATCCATGTCAATACGGAAATGTTTTCGAACCTTCTCCTATGTCAATATGGAAATAAATAAATAAATCATACTAAGGAGCAATCTATACCAGTACCAACTGAAATAGTCAGCGGAGTTAATTGCACAATATGGGAGAGTTAGCCAATACATTTGGAATAGTTAAGGGGGTGTTTAGTCCCCATGAAATCCAAAATATTTTGGGTTTTGGCTTTCTTTTTTGCAAAATGGAACTAAACACCACCCAAAATATTTGGCAAAAAGTGGTTCATTCCCCATTTTGGATTTTGGACTCAGACCGTGTTTAGATTCTGAAAAGAGGTGAAAAGTTTTTGCAAAAAAATTTGCGCCCAAAATGCAAAATGCAAAAACTTTTTGCATACCAGTTTAGATATAGTGAAATAATTTGCAAAACGTGGGGAAAGAGAGGTATGGCACGCGCAACGATGCAAACTATTTTGGTTTTTGATATGTTGTGTGCCAAATGCAAAATATTTTGGGGGGGCTACTTATTGCAAAATTTGGTACCTCTGTTTAGTTCCATTTTGCAAAAAAGTAGCCAAAACGCAAATTTTTTTTGCAAAATGGAGTCACTAAACAGGGCCTCAAGAGGTCAAGATAAGAGAATCTTTGCATTGGTTTTTGTGTCATTCTCACAATCCCCATCATTGGAAGACAAATTTTAGTCGGAACTAAATATCCTACCAAAATATTTTGCATTTTGGATTTTGAAATCCAAAATAGTTGGGATTTTGGATTTTATATTTTGGTTGGAACTAAACAGGGCCTAAATTTTTTATAAGTTGCAATAGTTATAGAGAGTTAGCTAATACTCCATTCATCCCAAATTATAAGACATTCCAAAAATCTTAGAGAGTCAAAACATTTTAAGTTTGACCAATAATTATAGAGAAAACATTTATGACGTGAAATAAGCATACTATAAAAATATATTTGATAACGAATCTAATAATATTTAGTTGACATCATAAATATTATTATATTGTCACATAAGTTTGGTCAAACTTAAGATACTTTACTCTCCAAGATGTTTAGGATAACTTCTAATTTGGGATGGAGAGAATAGTTTTTTATAAGCTAGTTAGTTAAATAGTAGTTTTAAAAAGCTAGACTATAGACTGGGTTGTGGGTTGTTTGATTCGTTAATTTTTTTTTAGGAGCTGCTAATTTGATCTAACAAACCAGGATATAATGTAGCCCAAAATTATAATTGATTCCACGTTCGTAAATAAAATGATATTGTTTATGTAGCACCCATAAAGCTAGCTAGGAGATAGGTTCGCTGGAATTTGGCTTATGTTGGATTTATGCTGATTTGTTCTAAGAGAAAAATATTGTTGATTCGTTGAAAACAGTATTAAAGTAGTGTCGATGAACAGAGCCGCCCCTGTTGGCTGATAAGCAAAGCAAACAAGGCGGGAAGGGAAGAGGCATGTTGGTGGCACAACGCATACCTTCTTTAAAGGTCATGGCGTGGATTACCGCTAATATCTAGTTTTGCTTGTTTGATGTTAGGGCCTCTTGAGTCAACGAGACTTTTGTTGTGACGAGTTTTTCACCGACTTATATTAGTTAAAAGCTCTATCAAACATGCACGTGTGAGAATGACTTATGAAACCAAAACCTATGAAGCCGAAGCTCTATCAAACATGCATCGTGTGAGAATGGCTTATCAAACAGTCACCGAAGTTGAAGCCATAAAAAACGTGAATTCCCAAAGCGGTGTAATTTTATAGGCCTAGACAGAATGATGTACTCTCTTTGTTCTATATTTATAAGTTGCTTTGACTTTTTTAATTTATACATTTTGCTATGTATCTAAATAGATTATTATACCTGAATGCATACCAAAATAGATGTATTTAAAGAGTCAAAAACGACTTATAATTTGAAATAGATGGATTTTTGGTTTATTTATTTTGTTATATATATAAATAGATTATTATATCTGAATGCATATCAAAATAGATGTATTTAAAGAGTAAAAAAAAACTTATAATTTGAAATAGAGGGAGTAATAGTCTAGGGACTGTCGGTATAATTTACTCTCTCTCTCTCTTTTTTGTTGGTAGTAAGATTTGAGAGATGAGACAGAGCAATTCACTAACGCAGAACTTGCAAGGGGTGCTATACTACGAAATAAAGCAAAATTGAGCATCCAGAAATGTGAGAGAAGACTAAAAGCCTCTTTGAAAAGTTACATTTCACATGAATCTATAGTAATTTCATAGAAAATGAGAAAAAAAATCTCATATTCAGAAGGGGTCTAAATAAATGATAAAAAAAAGTCATTTACACGCAAAACCAAGAAAATCCTGCATTTCAATGGAGGCAAAGGAAGAGATCAGGATGGGGAAAGAAAACTTTTGATTTTATCATTTAGTTTAGCAGATCCCACACGGGTGCTTCTCTAAGCTAACACCTTGTATAAGAAGCCTATTTCAGTACTATTTGAGGTGTTATACACGCCATTAGTCAGGAAAGTTGGCTGCAAAGAAGGAAATACACACGCAAAGGTGGAAAGTAAAAATGTTTCAAAAACCATTTATGATGCTGTCATGTTGATCCAAATATGTTAAACATGGTGTCCCCTTTAAGATGAATAATCATCCCAAACAACTTCTTGAATCGTATATGGACTATGGTATATCACATACTAGAAGATACAGTCCTGATACCTTGAACGGTCTGCGGGACAAGCAAACACAATTGACACGAAAGATAAGACATCAACAGAAAGGCCCCCTCCTCTCTTTTCATCTGCTATCTAAAAATTGACTGCTGATCCTTTTCAATCTTCAGTTTTCGCCTTTTCTAGCTTCTGCAATGCACAATACCAAAAGTTAACACACGGCTCAGAAGCATATGCATAGAAAGAATACAGTAAACTACAGTACAAACCATCTTTGAAATAAGAGGAAACACAAGATGCACACAGGAATTAAGGATATTTTAGAAAACACAGACCTTGACTAAGGTAGACCAAAATTATAACTCAGATCCCATGCTCTTAAATAAAAGCATATTATTTATGTAGCACCCGTGAGTTAAGAAGCAATCTCTTTGAAAGCTGAAATCACATCCAGCCTATAACATGAATTCTGCATTCAATCACATAGGGGATCACCGATTCAAATACCACTAATCGGGAACTGCAAACCTAGTTATACAGAAGTTTTTTCTAAGGTACACATAAATGCAAGCATATGATCCCAGAATTTGGAGATGCTTCAGTGAAAGGCGCACCAAGTTCTGGCAGAACCTAGAGGAAAAGATTCAGACAAATTGTAGCCTAAAATAAGCCATGCTATTCAGATTTCAGGGCTAATGAGGATTGGAGACGGTCCCATGTCCCAACACTGAACCAGACGTAAGCATCCAAAACAAACGAGACATTAGTTATAACATGAAGAACACAAAAGTAATCTAACCTTCTATATAGACTGGAGCATACAAACGTTCTATCTAAACAACAAGGATGTTCATCCCAGGTAGTTTCATAATCCCATTACTGCAGTTTGCACCAAGCACTCAATAACCTTGATACTGGAAAAGAAATGCTAAAGAACTTAATTTGAGAAATAGGATAATTTGTAACACCAGTTGCTTGTACATGTAACACTTGGCAATATGTACGGCCAATGGGATCGCTGGATCATCATGTTAACGCTCACGAAGCTGCGATACAGAGGAACACAGCAATACAGGTACATTCCATCCTTTGATACCATGGACCAAAGGAGACAGGTTTTATCTAAGCCAACCATGGAATGGAGCAAACTTACAACAAACAATCACGCAAATGCACTCACAGAGCCACTTTTACATTCCTAATTTGCAAGACCATGGTCAAATTCTTCACAATAGGCAGCAAATGGGTCACTAATCAAAGCAGATATCTGGTTCTGACATTACAAGGAACATTGAGAAGTAATCTAATCTCGATGTTTATGCAAAACATCTCATCTGAACAACAAAGATATCCATCCTAAGCAGCTCCAGAACCCACAGTTTGCTCTGTACACCCCCCACCCCCACCCCAAAAAAAAGAGTTCATTGGCACCAAACCTTGATACCGAAAGCACAAAGCTAAGTAAATCAATTTGGGAAATGGAATACGTTTTAACAAGCTAGCAAGCCCGTTTAACCAATGAGATCCCTGAATTGACACATAACCGCTTTGCAAAAATGATCCGATGCGCCCGTGAACAGTGGGTTGGCGACCGTCCACGAGACGAATCGGCGCAGCAGTGTTGAATGATCCGAGCCAAGCACGGACCGAACCAAGCGACGACCACGGGAGACGGAACAGCCCTCACGCCGCCGCATCATCCATCGGTAATTGCGAAGGCGTGGTCGAATCCGGCACAGACAGGCAGCGAATCATTGAGCGGGGAGCCGAGAGATCCCAAATCGCTGGTGCTGGGGGGAGGGGGGGAGAGCAGACCGGGATTGTGCTTACGGATTGTTCGGAGTGCCACGATAGGCCGCGGTAGACGTTGACGGAGAAGGTGGCGGCGAGGTAGAGCGTGGTGACGCCCAGCCCCGCCGTCAGCGCCTTGAACGCCAGGTCGACCACCGCCATCGCGCCGCGCCGCTTCTTCTCGCCCTGGGTCGGGTCCGGCGTGGGCAGCAGCAAAACCCTCGCTCGGATTCTGTCACGCTCACTGTTCTCGACTCTGACGAGACGCGAGACGAAGCAGCAGCACCGCTTCGCCTCGTAGGAGGGAGCTGGGCCTTCAGGTGGGCCTTGGAGGAGGGAGGGAAGTGAGCTCGGCCTGTGTAATATTCCTCTTCTCTTCTCCTGATAAAAGTGCCAAGGGCCTGGTAGACAACCAGTGACCTGAAATAACTAAGCATTGGAGTTTTCATATTGAGGCACGGCCAGCACAACGCATATGTATGGTTAAAAACAAAGTGTTTGCTTCATACTCCCCTTCACCCTTCTTCTTTTTGTTGCCATTGCTATGATGACAAGTTTCCATGATTCATGGATACAAAGGAGTCAAGGAGAGTTGTCGGGTACAAAGGTAAGGGGTACCCTAAACGTGTGGTAATCTAATGCTTAACATAACAACCATTTTTAAGGCAGGGTCCGATCAGCCGTTCAAGTCGATGGAGAAAAGGCCTATCACGCGAAGGCCTCCCTCACCGACAACAGGGACCAGTCGTGGGCCGGCCCTTTGCGGGAAACACAGAAGGTAGGGAACCCCTCCGCCTCTACCTCGACTGATGGACGGGGGTCGATCGAACGACCCCCGTCTCTACCTCGACTGACAGACGGGGGTCGAACGAACGACCCCTCCGCATCCGCATCCGCCTCCGCCTCGACCCTTGAATGACGGATAGGGGGTCAAACGAACGACCCTGAGAAGGAAGCTCGACCAACTTACCTGCTCTCGGTATGGGTTAAAGGGGATCCGATGCGCCTACTTGCCCCCGCCTAACGCCATGGGTGCCCACTACCACGGTCAAATCCGTCAGCCCGCCGCCCATGCCCTGGACTTCTGTTAACCGTGCGACGTTGTAGCCACGTCGCAGGTACAGAATCCAGAGGCACCCCCTCGAGTTATGAACAGGGTGGCCCTCGACTGTGTCTTTAGGGATACGACAGAGCCACGCCTGCCTCGACCGGGGGGCTCGACCACCGTCCCCGACCACTCCGGCATGGTTCCCGTCCAATCCGTCCCGCGTCAACTGTGGGACTCGTACCCGTCTACAGAAGGTCAACCCTGCTGCGCCGTGACGTGCCGCAACGTCCAGTCCGCCATCACCATGCTCCGAAACACCGGAAGGACGGGAGGGCCACGCTGCTACAGCGATCGACGTCCCTTCGCCAGCATGGCGCCACGAGCACGCCTCCCATGCCGCTACAATTTAGGACTCTGTACTCCCGTACCTCCCCTTGATCTATAAAAGGGAACGCCGGGATAGGAGAAAGGGGACTCTCTCTCACACGGAAATCGGCTCAGACATTCGGACATCAGCTCTGACCTGCATACACCACTCACCCGATTGCTTGATCAATCTCTCAAGCGACCAATCGACCACCTAGGATAGCCCTGCTAGTCCTAGGCTTCAGCTCATCCAGAGCACCCCGTGTAAACCTGCTTGTACCCCCATGTACGAGCACTTCGGTGCGAGATAATACAATCCATCCTCCCACGCTGGACGTAGGGCCTTCTTTGTCTGAACCAGAATAAATCTTATGTTCTTCTTGCATCACATCTGGGAGAGGGAGCACGCAATATACAAATTTACTAGTCGGTGGACTTGACCCCTGGGTCATAACACCGACAAGAGTGATTCTCTGTTCTCTCTCACCACAGGGAATAATAATCATTTGGCTTCTAGAATGTACGGCTGATGAAAATTTCCCACGAGAAAGGTTTTTTTATGCTTCTTTGTATTAAGATATAAATAAAAAAATCAATATATCACGTTTTAGTGGCGTTCTAAAGTGCTAGATCCTTCCCACGAGAAAGAGTTACAGCTCAAGTCGATCGGAATCAAGCTATATTTATACTTTACTACTCCCTCTATTATTCTAAATTTTAAGTTATTCTAAAAATTTTGAAGAGTTAAAGTATTTTAAATTTAACCAAAGATTATAGAGAGAAATATAAAAATTTATGACATCAAATATGTATAGAATGAAAATATAACTAATAAAAAATCTAATAATACTTAGTTGATATCAAATATGTTATTATCATATCATATAAATTTGGTCAAATTTTATAAACTTTAACTCTTCAAAATTTTTAAAATAACTTATAATTTAGGATGGAGGGAGTAGTTGTATTTGTTGGTTACCATGTCCAGCGTCGTACGATCACCCTAGGATACTCTACACGCGTATCACATGCATGTTTCCAGCAAGCATGCACATGTGGCCATGTGGGTGGTATCTTCGGGAGATCATCGAGATTGATTTATTTAAATTGGATCGCCTAAAGAGACAACGTACACTTGATTTAAATAGATTAACCCGATGAGTCTCTACACAATGAAGCTACTGTTGGGTAGTAGTGGTTAGTACGTCCCACTGGATATGTCCAAATTAAACGGGCCAGGGCCCAGACCCAAGGAAAAAAAAAAGGCACAGCCAGCTTCACCGCAGCGGCTCCGGCGAGCGGCACAGCAGCGCTCCTCTGCTCCCCAGCTCGCCGTCGACGTGGAACGCAATGGCAACGCGAGATCTGCAGCGATGTGGCGCGGCAGCATGGTGCGAGTGTGCGACGACAGCCCGACGGCTTGGCGCGGCCTCACGCAGCAGGCTAGGGCGAGCAGGGGCACTGTGGGCTGCCATGCTCACCGGCACGACACAACCCGGTTTGAGGCTCCAGGCTCTAGTGCCGTGCTTGGGCCGCGACAGCACGGTGCAGCACGGGAGCACCGACATGCACGATAGTGTGGTGGCCTGTCTTTGCCAGGGTCGGGCTAGTTTCGTGCCGTCGGCGTGGAGATGCATGTTGTGAAGCTTCGATGCGAGCTCTTTTGATTAAAGATAGACATATTTAATATTTTTTAACAAGAATGACGGTGAGACACAGAGAGAGTATGGGTATGTATGGTAGACCTTCTCTGTCAGTTTTACAAAAAATGTTTTTAGCTTCTTTTGCTAAAGGTGTTCGCATAATCAGTTCCTCACACATGCACAATTCTCTATCTGAAGCTAAAAATATTAGTTTCGTCCAACTTTTTTCTGATATCTTTTTGAAAAGTTATTTTACCAAACGTTTATGAAAATAGATTTAGTTCTATCGGTAGGTAAAGCTGTTTCTGGAACCAAAAATTAATTAAGGTCTTGTTTAGATCTCTTCAAAATTTTGATAAGATTTTTCGTCACATCGAATCTTTAGAGTTTAGACATATGTATAGAACATCAAATATAGATAAAAAATAATTAATTACATAGTTTACTTATAAATTGTTAGAAGAATCTTTTAAATCTAGTCAATTCATGGTTAGACAATAATTGTCAAATATAAATTAAAGTGAGTATTGTTTTTCCATAAAAGTTTTGAGAAGGCCTGAGATGTACTCCCTCCGTCCCAAATTAACTGTCGTTTTGGGTTTCGTGTCATAACTTTGACTAGATTTATATAAAATACGTGTAACATTTGTGTCTCCAAATAAATCTATTAAAAAACTAGATCAAAAGATCTATCTAATGATATCAATTATGTATCATAACTATTAATAACTTTTTATATAAAATTAATCTAAGTTTTTTCTCGAGAAGTGAGAAAGACAGATATTTTAGGACGGAGGGAGTAGCAAACAAGCCGTGTACATTAGTTGATTGTTGGAATCACATCTTCTGGTCGCAATAATCAGAAGCTGAGTATAATAGATGGTCCTACAGATCACTTAGTATCTGATCCTTTAGGATTATTCTACATATAATGGGGTGGGCGCACTCTTTTTATCCAACACGGCTCGCTTCGTTCCGTGATTCGTCCAAGTCAAATAAAATACTAAGACATGGATTTTAAAGCACTGTGCACGAATTTTAAAGCACTGGTGTATAAATCTTAATACAAAATGGACGCTGAGATATAAGGGGAGGGCGCTCACCCCGTTGTGGTTTGCAATTTCTGACGTACAATATGCAATCATGCGGATGACAGTTATAGATACCTGATTCTTCTAACTTTAAAGATAAAAAAAAAGGAGAACCAGCTGTTGGCTACATATATTAGCACAAGCCACTGCCGAGTGCCGACACAAAAACTACAAGACGAGAGCGTTGCACTCTGGAAAAACCATGGCATCACCAGCAGCAGCGCCATCCATCGCCTCGGAGAGCAATGGTGCCGCCGGCGTTGTCCACAACGGACATCGTCGCCGCCACGTGCTATTCTTCCCGCTCCCATACCAGGGCCACATCTGATGGAACTCGATCCTTACGACCGGCCCTGGAACGTCGGCGTTCGTCGGCGTCGCGGTGACCGCGGCGAGTATCGAATAGATGGAATCTAATAACAAGAATATAGCGAGACAGATATGTTTTCACGCTGCCAAATCGCAGCTAATTCAGCCCCTCTATCTTTATATTTATAGACTGACTTCCCCACGCCGCGCCACACAGGTGCGCTACACCGTTTGCACGTGGTGCGCGCCACATGCGCCGTGCACGACACGACGTGGGCTAACCGAACAGCGTGGGCTAGATTAAAATCACGCACGCCTAAGATCATGCCTAGCCCCTAACTCAACTGACGCCTAAATCTTAACTGAAACAAACATTACATGGTTGACGCAACAACTTAGCTAACTAACAAATCTTCCCCTAATTTGTTGCACCTCAACGACGCCAAGAGCGCTCCTCAGTTCCACGAACTTGACACGCCCGAGTGACTTTGTGAAGATGTCTGTCAGCTGATCCGCTGTCCCGACATGATCTACCTACACCTTGCCATCATCTATGCATTCACGAATAAAATGATACTTTGTATCGATATGCTTACTGCGATCGTGATACACAGGGTTCCTACTCAGAGAGATTGCGGACATGTTGTCCATCAGCAGCTTCACCGGCGCCTCCTTTGTTCCCAACACATCAGCTATCAGTCGACTCAGCCATACCCCTTGACAGGCGGCTGAAGCTGCTGCAACATACTCTGCCTCGCATGAAGAGAGCGCAACAACCTTCTGCTTCTACGAAGCCCAGGTCACCAAGCTTCCACCGAGGAAATATACCACACCCGTAGTGCTCTTCCTGTCCTCAGCATCTCCTGCAAAATCGGTGTCGCTATACCCTAGCAGAACGGGTTTTAGCCCAACCCCTTTCTCATACCTGCAGCCGTAGCCTTTGGTGCCTCTTAAGTACCTGAGTATACGCTTCACTGCATCCCAATGAGCCTTCCCTGGAGCCTCCATGTATCTGCTCACCACCCCAACTGAATAAGCAAGATCGGGCCTGGTGTTTACTATGTATCTGAGACTTCCAATGATACTCCTATATGTTGTTGGATCCACAACTTCTCCTTCTTTACTCTTGCAGAGTTGTAGTCTTGACTCCATGGGTGTGTCACACGCATTGCAGTTTGACATGCCTGCGTTCTCCAAAATTTTCACCGCATATGAGCCTTGACTAATCGTGATGCCATCGTCTCCTTACTTTACCTCAATCCCCAAGTAATAGCTAAGGAGCCCGAGATCACTCATACTGAACTTCCTCTTCATCTCTGCTTTAAACTGAACAATGTCACCCACCGAGGGTCCTGAGATGATCAGATCGTCCACATATACCCCACAATGAGAACAGAAGTCTTGTTGTTCCTTTTATACACAACATGACCCATCTTGCTTTTCACGAAACCAAGAGCCAAGAGCTCTCTATCAAGCTTTGAGTTCCAGGCCCTGGGTGCCTACCTCAAACCGTACAAGGCCTTTCTCAACTTCAACACTTTGTCACCATCACCCACAATAAAACCAGGAGGTTTCTTCACAAACACTGTTTCAGACAAATCTCCATTCAGGAATGCGCTTTTTACATCCATATGGTGTACTTGCCATCCACCCTGTGCTGCTAGAGCAAGCAGAACTCTCACTGTTTCAATCCTAGCAACTGGTGCAAAAACCTCATCGAAATCGACACCTTGCACTTGGGCATACCCCTTTGCTACGAGCCTTGCTTTGTGCTTGACTATTTTCCCTTCAGGATCTCTTTTCACTTTGAATACCCATTTGAGACCGATTGCTTTCTGATTCCTCGGGAGCTCACTAACTTCCAAAGTCTTATTTGCTTCAATAGCCTGCATCTCGGTCTTCATAGCGTTTCTCCAGCAGAGTTCAGTCAAAGCCTCATCGACTGATCGTGGTTCCTCCGCTGCTACCAAACATACCCCGTTGTATTCCAAAGCAACTTGCTCTGTTGAATCCAGCAAGTCCGGTATGGTTCTATACCGCAGTGGCGCTCCCTCTGAATCAACTGACTCACCAGTAGGAGGCGTCGCCCACTGTATTTGATTTCCACCATTTGATCCAGTGACAGAGTGTGCGGGAGTATATGGTGATCCACCACCTTCCTCCCCAGAGGATGGAATTGCTGGAACAGGCGATGCGGGTTCATTTGGTTCACTAAAGCCATCAGCGTCAACCGTTTCTCCTGTTGCCGGATCTGCTATAGTATCGTCATCAGGCCACTAGACACTGAAACCAGGTTCAGTTGTAGCATCGCCGCCTGTTTCCTTTTTCTCCCCCAATTCCAACCTTCTTTCCCATTAAACACTACATCCCTCGATATCATGAGCTTCTTACTTACTGGATCATAAACACGATAGGCCTTTGATCCTAGTTCATAACCAAGGAATACACCGGGAACAGCTCTGTCAGACAGTTTCTTGACACCCGGACCAACTATCTTGGCATAGGCCTTGCAACCAAACGTTCTAAGGTGACGAACTCCTGGTTTTCTACCAAACCACGCCTCGTAAGGCGTCTTACCATCCAGGCGGTTTGGGTTTATGCAGAGAGCCCCCTGGCTCCGGACCAGAGCGTCGGACCAGGGCACCGGACCAAGGAGAGTGGTCCGGTGGTGTGTAAAAGAGAGAAAGGATTTCACTCAGAGAGCACCGAGGCTCCGGACCAGAGCGTCGGACCAGTGCGTCGGACCAAGCAGAGTAGTCCGACGGTTCCTGAGTTTGAAATCAGAGTGAGCTCCGGACCAGTGTGCATGGTCTGGTGGTGTGAGCTCCGGACTAGTCCGGTGGCTACGCAGAGAGAAGAAAAAGTAAAAAACGGCTAGTTTTGGAGGTGGGGACTATTTATAGTTGCCCCCTTGGTCCTTAGAGGAACTCTTGGCCGTTGTTTCAGCTGGTGACACCTTGAGAAATCTTTTGGAGAGCCAAGAGACTAGTGAGGGAGAGATTAGAGAGAGTTCATCTTGTTCTTCCCTCCTAGAGTGATTAGGAGTGACTTGTGTGCATCCATCCACCTGCCTAGCCTTGAGTGGGTCAAGTGAAGGTCTTGTGCTTGTTACTCTTGGTGTTCGACAGCACCTAGACGGTTTGGTGGTGTTCGGAGGAAGTGACCGCCGGGAGATTGTTGGCGGCTCTTCTCCAAGCTCTTGTGATCGGTTGTGGGCGATTCACTGAGCCGGGGTGGCGAAGAATCAGCCCGTAGAGAGCACTCTACCCTTGCGCGGGTAGAGGGGGAGCGATACCTTGCGAGGTGCTCCAACGAGGACTAGGGGGGTGTGTCGACACCTCGATACCTCAGGAAAAAATCGCTGCGTCAATGAGATTTTCTTTTCCCTAGCTCTTTACATTTCCGCATTACTTTCTGTCTTGTTTTTACCTCTCCTACTAGAATTGCTTAGGTTGTTTTTAATTCCTATGAACTGCTACCGCTTTCTAGCTAGGACACACGGATGGTAGGCACTAGGAGGTGATTGGCATTTGATAGGTTTTTATATTTGCTTTAGAAATTTGAAACAAGCCCAATTCACCCCCCTCTTGGGCATCTTGATCCTTTCACTTGCGCATTCCATTCCATCTCCATCTCCAATGTTGATGCAACACATGCACCAACCAATCACCAAATGATATGATCCATTCCATATCATTACGTGACCGTATTGGTTCATCGATCTTGACCTCACTTGCTCTTCACCGTTGCCTTGGTCCATCAGTGCCAAGCATCACCCGCTTGCCCTTCACACTTGCAACCGGTCCATCAAGCCAAGCCTCATCTTGATCTTCTCCACCTTGGTCACATAACTCCATGTCATGTTTCATGTGCATTAAGCTCCTTCATCACACAATCACCTGTGAACTAATCTCCTGTGTATATATCACTTAAACACATATTAGTCCACCTAAGTTGTCACTCAATTACCAAAATCTCACAAGGACCTTTCAGAGGTGAGTTCAATTCAGGTGTGTTTACAGTTTACTGTAATGAACGTGGCATCAAAAGAAATACAACTGCACCTTTCTCCCCGGAACAGAATGGAGTTGTCGAGCGCAGAAATCAGTCTGTGGTAGAGATGGCCCGGTGCTTACTGAAAAGTATGCAGGTTCCTGGACATTTTTTGGGGGAGGCAGTAACGGTGGCGGTATATTTGCTGAACATATATATCGATGAAAGTCCACACATGTCACACAACCATCAAGACTCAACCATCACACATATCATAAATTGCATTAAGACGGTAAACGTGATGCATGATGCAATAGAGTTTATACACAACAAAAGAACGAGTCCTACTAGCTCCCCCTAAAGCTAGCCCATCTACTCGACTCTCCCTCTCCCCCTTTGGCGTCGAAACACCTAAACTAAGCGTCTGGAGGTGGAGTGGAAGCAGCCGTGGACCGGTCGAGCACCCTGAAAGCTGCCAGATAAGTCTCATCATCTGAATCCTCCCCCTGAGTATCTGTCTCTGGTAGTGAAGCAGTCTCGGGGTCGGTAGCTGACAGGCCTGCTGCGGTCGACGACTCTGGAGCAGTAGCTGAAGGAGTAGAAGTAGGATCAAGCACCGGTGCCAGTGTCTCTGTGGGAGCCTCAGGAGCTGCGGTGTCCGGTTGTGCGTCAGGCACTGACTCGACTGGAGTCTGAAGAACCGGAGACTGCACAGGCTGTACGGGAGTAGAGGTGACAACTGTAGCATCGGTAGCAACTGCAGCTGTAGGTGGAGTAGACACGGCTGGAGCCCGACTGTCGTGTGTAGCCTCTGAGGAAGCTACTGAGGAACGGTGCTGATCGGCTATCGGTGCAACTAGCTCGGCCTCAACCTCTGCTGCTATCTGAGGACCAGTGGGGAACGGCTGACCGGTAATGTCACTAAAGGACGCTGACAGATCTCTAGCAGTAGCACCCATCGTAGCGGTAAGTGGAGTGAAACCAGTAGTGAGAGGGGTGAACTGCTGAGTAGTGCCAAAGGTGTCCAACCACTGCGTCATCTGAGTCACTGGTGACTAGAACAGGGTGGTCAATCCGGCACCCTAAAGTCCATTGGACTGTATGGCTGGGGTGGGAGTGACTAACTGACCGGCGGAGCTCGTAGGGGCCACTGAGGGTCCTACTGAGAACTGTGGCCCTCCAAGCTGCCCAACTGACTGTGAGGGCTGAGATGTGCTCATCATTTGTATCTGTGGAGCTACAGGAAACTCTAGAGGAGGAGCGCCAGTCCACTTCATCATGTGGGCCATAAAGGCCATGTTCTGCTGCTGCAGCTGCTGGGACTGTAACTGAAGGCGCTGAGACTCTAGCTGCATAGCGAGCATCTGTCGCTGCATCTCGAAGTGACGCTCCTCTGACTGTCGCTGCATCTCATCCTGTCGCTGCTGGACCTTTGTGACTGCAGTGACGAGAGAACTCTGCTGCTCATTGAGACGGTCAAGAATCTTCAACATCATCGTCTCGGTGGCAGAGGCAGAGCCGCCAGCCTCAGTGTCGTGAGTCCGTGGGGGCATCTATGGAACTGGCTGGAAATCGGCGTCTGAGCTGTCTGAAGTATCCTCAGGAGTCACATCAGCTCCAGTATCTAGACCATGGAGCTCCTGCTGCTCAACACCGCGAATCGCCTCTTCCTGAGCATCAACCTCTGTTCTGTCAGCTGGTGTTGTCCTCTCTCTGACAAGTCGGAGGACCCGGTTTCCAAACCGGCTATCAAACGACCTCAGGACTCTGTAATCTGGGAAAGTAGTCAGCGACTGATCCAGTAGTGCGCGGAGTCCAGGGTTCGCTCCCTCTAGCTCAATAGAAATAAGCGAAGAAATCCAGTGAGCATAGGGAAACTGTCGTCGGGCCCTCATGCCATCTACTATCACATCCTCTATCTCTAACACAAGAAAATCTGCAACATCGAATGGTGTCTGAGATACCAGGGCCTGAAGGAGAAGCTGCTGCATGTTGGTCAGACCTTCCTTGTAACCCGTGTGAGGAAGCAGAGTACGACGAAGGACCTCGTTCAACCTGTGAACGGTGGGTCTGAGCTCTGCTGGGCTATGCCTGGAGCCCTCTGAGAAGGGTGGCTTGAAGAGAGGAGCCACCTCCTGCACTGATAAAGTACGGCCACCTCGAGCTCTGCGAGGCACTGAGGCTCCTCGATAGCACTCGTAGTGTAAGTCAAGCTCACCACCCTGCTGATGGAGGCGAAAGATCTCTCTGAGTCTGGTCAAGTATAGCCTGTACCTCTCGCCTCTGAAGGTGTACTGCACAAACTTGTGCTCCGGATCCACCCAAACTGAAGCATAGAACTCTCTGACCCATCTTTCTATATAGTTACCAGAACGCCCGAATAAATCGGCGAGTCCCGGTAGGTAAGTCAAGAACGGCCTGATCTCCTCCCTGCTAGCTCAACTATGCTCTCTAAGGAGCAAACCCTGTGTGGTCGTATCTGAATGCTGGTCAGCTGAGCTGCTCGGTAGAAGTCCTCCATGAGAGGTGTATGCCATCCTGGTGAGGCTCTGGGGTCTCTCTGATCCGGACACCACTTCTCTAGAGCAACAAATCTGAGTTTCTTCACTTGCTTTGTCGTAAGATTCCTCAGATCGAGGTGAATTGAGGCTGCAGCTGCGGTGGGAGCCGCTGACTGAGGTGACTGAGCTGACTGGGAGCGGGTGGAACGCCCCCAGGAACTAGGTGCCAACGGTGTACCTAGGGCCTCTGTGACAAGCTCTGGCTCCTATGGAGTGTCCTTAGTGTGTGACCCAGCTGGAGGAGAAGAGGGAAGATCCCGCGGAGGGGTGCCGAGTCCCACGGTACCTCGGCGACCGCCTCGCTTTGCACGGTCCGCTGCATCAGCCACTGCCTCGGCTTTCTCAGCCTCTGTGATCTTGCGCTTCTTCTTCTTGGCTTTCTCAACAACAGGCTTCTTGCCCTTATCACTGGAAGGACGTGGAGGTGGAGAGCATCATCATCGGACCCAGCTGCACGAGCACGAGTACTGCGAGTCATACTGAAACAATCACAGAACCACTGCCCACTGACAACTGTCAAACACAAGTGCCACTGCCACAAGAACCACTGACAGATCACTGCAAGTACAACTGACAGAGGGGCCTCCAAGCCACTGGACTGAACCTCTGAGGCTTTGCCTCAATCCTTACTCGTGAGCTTTGCCCCGAGTTTAACTGCCACTAACTGCTGCTGGATAGAATAGACAGGGTATACATAAGCATATATAAAATCTAGAGATAAGAATCCGTATAGAAGCAAGCATCTAGATAAGTGTTAGAATGAAATCTGACATGATACCTGAGATAAGAAAGCGTATCTATTAAGAGCAATCTCAAGTACCAAAGCACTCTCTGAACGAGATTTACCAGCTGCGAATTACAATTGGCAATAGGATTTAGTGAACTGGATTGAATTGCTTAAGAGTTTTCAAGGAATAGTACTAGGGCATAACTCAACCGACGACTCGATAAAACGTGATATCGTAAATCGAAACCATACCCTAGAGACGAAGAGGCGAAAACGTCGACGACGAAGGCGAACAAGGTCGCGAACGAGGACGTCGAAGACGATGACGACGAGAATGAGTTCGTTCGAGGACGAACGCGTCGAAACCCCGAACCCTAGGGTTAGGGCAAACCCTAGCGTTTTGATTTGGCAGGGCAATGGAGTGGAGGGGGATGGAAACCCTAGAGCTTGCTCTGGCTCGGCAGGGAGAAACGGGGAGCTTGGGCGCCGGCATGGGAGTCAACGACGGCGAGGTGAAGAGGCGGCGGTGAATGGCAGCGCGGCGGCGATGGTGAAGTGTTGGTGGAGAATGGCGGCGCGGCTTGGCGAGGAGAGGTGGAGCTCGGTGGAGGCTCACCGGCGGCGAAGTGGGCGTGGCGGCGAGGCTAGGGCAGAGCGGCGGCGGAGCAGGGCGGTGACGGCGTACGGACGGGAACAGAGGAACTGCCGAGACAGACGCGAACGCGGGGGGTTATCCGCAAAAATTCAACGCGTCGGACCACTCCGCTTGGTCCGGTGGCTGGTCCGACGGGTGGTCCGACGGTACCAGAGAAAGGAACACAGAGAGCAACCGACCACCGGACCAGGGCGTCGGACGACGCATCGGACTGGTCCGATGGAGCACTGGACTGGTCCGACGGTGCACAGATAGATTTTACAGAGGCACCGGACAACTTGTCATTGGTCCGGTGGAGCATCGGACACTGGTTCGACGGTTTCTTTGGCCGGAAAAGATTTATGCAGTGAGGGACAGGGCGTCGGACCACTGCGTCGGACCAATGCAGAGTGGTCCGGAGAGTGGTCCGGTGCTTAATATTGCTGTGAATTTTCCTATTTTTCTCTCCAATCTTTTCTCTTAGCCAAGTACCAACACAAAAGAGCTAAGAGGAACACTTGTTGGACTTAACATAAGAACCATCTCTCAAACCCTCAATTTTAGAAGTAGTTTGCCATAGGCTAGAATTAGTTTTCATAAGAAAATAGTTCAATAAAGCTCCAAGAGTCACCTTAGGGACACAAGAGGGGTATTAGCTGAAGCTAGAGCGTTGAATTGCTCCCCCTAAGTGTTGAACCTAATGATGACCAAAAAAACTTAACCGAAAAGAAACAAAGAAGCAACACTTATGCATATGCAATGCAAAACGGAATTTGAATCTATGTTGCTTGCAAGTTTAAACCGCGGTTAAGCTTGGTCACACGCTTTGAGGGCGGTTATCTTAACCGCGTTAGCCAAGCCTATGTGCATTACCAAATTAAACATTGTTATATTACATATGAATGCATGGTCCACACAAGCTCATCTTTTAGTGAAGTTAGAGTGATCAAGCACATTCAGCTCGCTTCTCAACCTACAAAAGGTTGTTTCATCGAGTGGTTTAGTGAAGATATCCGCCAATTGATCTTCGCTCTTAACTCCAACTAGTGTGATGTCTTTCCTAGCCACATGATCTCTAAGAAAGTGATGGCGAATATCAATGTGCTTGGTGCGAGAGTGTTGAACCGGGTTGTTAGCAAGCTTTACGACGCTTTCATTATCACACAAAAGAGGAACTTCTTTTAAAAACACGTCGTAATCAAAAAGTGTTTGGGTCATATATAAGATTTGTGCACAACTTGCTCCCATGGCAATGTATTCCGCCTCGGTGGTTGACAATGCCACACTGTTTTGCTTCTTTGAGGACCAAGAAACAAGTGATCTTCCTAGCATGTGGCACCCGCCAGAGGTACTCTTCCTATCAACCTTACACCCGGCGTAATCCGAATCGGAATAGCCAACTAGTTGGAAGGGAGCTCCTTTGGGATACCAAAGACCCATGCTAGGGGTGTGCCTTAAGTACCTAAGGATTCTTTTAACCGCACAAAGATGCGACTCCTTAGGGTTTGCTTGAAACCTAGCACACATACACACACTAAACATGATATCCGGCCTAGAAGCGGTGAGGTAAAGTAAACTATCGATCATAGAACGATAAAGAGTTTGGTCAATTGGTTTACCTCCCTCATCGAGATCGAGATGCCCATTAGTAGGCATTGGGGTCTTGATTGGCTTGCAATCCTCCATCTTGAACTTCTTAAGTAGATCATAAGTGTACTTTTCTTGAGAGATGAAGGTCCCTTCTCTTATTTGCTTCACTTGAAAGCCAAGGAAGAAGGTTAGCTCGCCAATCATTGACATCTCGAACTCCTTGGACATCAAGTCACCAAACTCCTTGCAATGGTCTTGGTTTGTTGACCCAAATATAATGTCATCGACATATACTTGGCAAACAAAGATCTCTCCATTAAGCTTCTTGGTGAATAGTGTAGTGTCGACGATCCCGATCTTGAAGCCCTTCTTGATTAGGAAGTTCCTTAGCCTCTCATACCAAGCTCTTGGAGCTTGCTTCAATCCGTAGAGTGCCTTGGACAACCTATACACATGATTAGGCAAGTTTGGGTCTTCAAACCCGGGAGGTTGTGAGACATAGACAAGTTCATTTATGAAACCATTTAAGAAGGCGCTCTTCACATCCATTTGAAAAATCTTCATTTTGTGATGTGAAGCATACGCCAAAAGGATACGAATGGCTTCAAGTCTTGCAACCGGAGCAAAGGTCTCTCCAAAATCGAGTCCTTCTACTTGAGAGAACCCCTTTGCCACCAATCTTGCTTTGTTCCTCACAACCATGCCTTGATCATCTTGCTTGTTCCTAAACACCCACTTGGTGCCAATGATTCTTGCATCCTTTGGCTTCTCTTTAAGTGTCCACACTTGGTTCCGGGTGAAGTTGTTGAGTTCTTCATGCATGGCATTCACCCAATCCGGATCCGCAAGTGCTTCTTCTACACTAGTAGGCTCAACAAAGGAAACAAACAAGTGATGTTCAACATAAGATGCAAGTCTAGAGCGAGTCATTACTCCCTTTGATGGACTCCCTATGATTTGATCATGGGGGTGAGCTTGAAGGATGGATGTTGTTTTTCTATTTGTCTCTTGAGGAGGAGGATGCGGTGCTTCAACATTGCTTGCTTCGGCCTCGGCTTGATCTTGAGGAATGTGAGTGTCTTCTTGAGCTTCTCTCACTTGATCTCCTTCATCAACTTGAGGCGTGTGAGGTGGAGAAGGATCTTTATTTGCTTCATCTTCAACTTCTTCCACTTCTTGCGGGTTGATAGCACCAATCGACATATTCTTCATTGTCTCCCTCAAGGGTTCATCACCTACATCAATATCCTCAAGCGCTCCTTGGGAGCCATTAGTTTCATCAAACTCCAAGTCATAGGTTTCCTCAACTAAGCCGGTGGCTTTGTTAAATACACGGTATGCCTTGGATTTAAGTGAATAACCAACAAGGAAACCAATGTCACACCGCCGTTGGAATTTACCCAAGTGTTGGCGCTTCTTGTAGATGTACACCTTGCAACCAAACACCCGGAAGAATGAAATATCCAGCTTCTTCCCATTGACAAGCTCATAGGGGGTCTTCTTTAATAGCCTTTGGACGAAGAGACGGTTTGCCGCATAGCACGCGGTGTTGATTGCCTCCGCCCAAAACTTCTCGGGAGTGTTGTACTCATCAAACATAGACCTTGCTAGAGTTATGAGTGTCCGGTTCTTCCTCTCTACAACACCATTTTGTTGAGGAGTATATGTGGCGGACACCTCATGCTTGATCCCAACTTCATCACAATAATCTTCAATCTTTGTGTTCACAAATTCAGTGCCATTGTCACTTCTAATCTTCTTGATCTTCACATCAAATTCATTTTGAGCTCTTGTAGCAAACTTCTTGAAGATGCCTTGTGTCTCTCCCTTGTCTTGAAGAAAGAACACCCAAGTGTACTGAGAGTAGTCATCCACTACCACTAAGCAATAGAGATTTCCTCCAAGACTAGCATAGGTGATAGAGCCAAATAGGTCCATGTGTAGCAACTCTAGGACTCTTGAGGTTGACATGAAAGCTTTGGTTGGATGAGTGTTTGCCACTTGCTTGCCGGCTTGACATGCACTACAAAGTTTGTCCTTCTCAAACACCACATCCTTGATTCCTCTAACCATTTCCTTCTTGACAAGTTTCTTCAAGGTTGACATGCCCACATGAGCTAATCTTCTATGCCATAGCCAACCCAAAGAATTCTTGGAGAATAGATACGCTTGCAAGTTTGCTTCATTGGAAGTGAAGTCCACTAAGTAGAGGTTGTTGTGCCGGAACCCTTTGAATATCATTGATGAATCTTCAATCTTGGTCACAATCACCTCATTTGGTGTGAAGAGACAATGAAACCCAAGATCACAAAGTTGACCAACCGATAGCAAGTTGAAGCTCAATGATTGTACTAGCAAGACATTTGAGATTGATTGATCTTGGGAGATAGCCACTTTGCCTAAGCCTTGAACTTTGCCCTTTGAATTATCCCCAAAAGTAATCTTGTCTTGATTTGCACAATCCTCATCAAGTGTGGTGAACATCCGGGGGTCGCTGGTCATGTGTTGAGTGCAACCACTATCAATTACCCAATGGCTCCCACCAGTCTTGTAGTTCACCTACACACAAGCAACTTGGAGTTAAGCTTGTTGTTTGGGAACCCCCTTAGTGCAGGGCCCCATTGCCTTGTCAACCAACTCCTTAGCAACCCAAAGAACCCTAGGCTTGTTCTTCATTGGTGGTCCAAGAAACACCACAAGTGGTCTACCCTTGGAGTCTTTGTTGATGACATAGTGAGCATCATGAGCAAATGGCCTAGTGTGCTTGGGCAAGGTCTTGGGAAGTGGAGTCTTGCATTGAAATGATAGATGACCAATTTGTCCACATCCAAAACACCTCTTAGGCTTGGGCTTTGGCTTCTCTTGATTGTAGCCATTGTACTTGTTCTTGTAGTAGTTCTTGGCTTCAATCTTGACCTTGGCCTTCATCACTTGGTTCTCCTTGTACCCAATACCGGTCTTGTCACTCTTCATGACGGTGCTCATTAGAAGCTCACTTTGGAGATTATGGCCCTTGGTGAACTTTTCAAGGCCACTTGTAAGCTTGGTCTTGTCATTCTTGAGCTTGGCAATTTCTTCTCGAAGAGAGTTGATCAAGGTGATAGCATCTTTGTCTTCTTCTTGAGCCGGCTTGATGGTGAAGGGCTTGTTTGCCTTGAGGTTGATTAGCTCTTCCTTGAGCTTTGAGTTCTCTTCACTCATCTTCACATAATCATCATACTTGTCGGCTTCTACAACTCTCTTGCCCTTGCACTTGGCACTTTGCTCAAGAGCCACATCATCAAGCTTGATATCACAAGAGGTAGCACTTGCACACTTAGCACATGGGTTAGTAGCAACATGTGTAAGATCTTGAGTAAGTAATTCATTTGCTACCACTAGTGTGCCATGATCACTTTTCACTTGGTTGTAGTCATCTTTTAGCAAGTTAAACCTTATGAGGAGCTCTTGGGATGACCTCTCAAGCTTATCATGTTTCTCATTGGCTTGTTTAAGAGAGGCTTTGAGCTCCCTAGTGCTAGATGTGAGAGAGTTAATCTCAAGCTTCAAATCATCATTAGCACTAGACAAGTTATCAAGCTTATCATGCAAGTTTTCCTTGATTTCAAGAAGTTTGTCATTTTTGCTCTTGTACTTCCTTATGATGCTAGCATATTTGTTGCAAATTTTAATTAGCTCATCATAGGAAGGTGCTTCTTCATCATCACTAGAGAGGTCATCACCATCATCCTCTTTTTGTACCTTCTTGTCACCTTTAGCCATAAGGCATAGGTGTGTAGAGGATGAGCCCGGCGATGAAGGAGGAGGTGGCGGTGGAATCGAAGAACCAATCACCAAAGCGGCCACCTTCTCTTCTTCACTCTCATCATCGGAGGAGTCGCTTGAATCATCAATGTCGGTGAGCCAATCACCCACAATGTAAGCCTTGCCATCCTTCTTCTTCTTGTGGAAGTTGAAGTTCTTCTTCTTCTTGTATGGCTTGTCTTGCTTCTTGTTATCATCACTTGAGTCATCATTGCCGCCCTTGTTCTTCTTGAAGTTCTTGAACTTGTTGTTCTTGAACTTGTCTTTCTTCTCTTCGGGACACGCATGGGCTAGATGACCAAGAGTGCCACAATTGTAGCACTTCATTTGGGAGATTGGCTTCCTTGAAGAGCTTGTGAAGAATTTCTTCTTCTTTGAGTCAAACTTGACTCCGTTCTTGTTTAGCCTCTTCAACATCTTGGCGGTCTTCTTCACCATGAGAGCGATGTTGTCTTCATCATCATCATCACTTGTACTCTCAACGACATATTGAATCTTGCACTTCTCCTTGGAAGATTCCTTGAGAGCCAAGTCCTTCTTCTCCTCCTTCTCTTTCTTCTTGGAGGATGATGAAGTTCCATCATTGATCTTCATGTACATCTCATGAGCATTGATCTTGCCCAACACTTGCGTTGGTGTAGTTGCGGAGAGATCGCCTTGATGAAGAACCGTGACGATGTGGCTATACTTGTCTATTGGAAGGACACAAAGTATCTTGCGCACCACATCGGCTGGTGTCATTTGAGAGAGTCCAAGGCCATTCAACTCCTCTACAAGCACATTCAAGCGAGAATACATTTCATTAGCATTTTCATGAGATAGCATAGTGAAAGCATTTAACTTAGCAATGATAAGGTGATAGCGCTCTTCTCTTTCATATTTAGTGCCCTCGTGAAGAGCACAAATGTTTGTCCAAATCTCATGCGCGGTTTTGCAATTCCGTACATGGTTGAACACATCCTTGCAAATACCACGGAAAAGAATATTATTTGCCTTAGCATTGTTCTTCTCAAAGTATGGATCCTCGGCGAACACCGATCCACCTTGGGTGGCGGCTTTGTGAACGCCAACATCCACGGCCTCAAGGTAGGCCTCCATCCGCACTTTCCAATACGGAAAGTCATCCTCATCGAACATGGGTGGCGGTCCATCCCCATGGGACATCTTGCTCTAGGCGGTGAAGCCTAATTTAGAGCAACAAGGCTCTGATACCAATTGAAAGGATCAAGATGCCCAAGAGGGGGGGTGAATTGGGATTGTTTCAAATTTCTAAAGCAAATATAAAAACCTATCAAATGCCAATCACCTCCTAGTGCCTACCGTCCGTGTGTCCTAGCTAGAAAGCGGTAGCAGTTCATAGGAATTAAAAACAACCTAAGCAATTCTAGTAGGAGAGGTAAAAACAAGATGAAAAGTAATGCGGAAATGTAAAGAGCTAGAGAAAAGAAAATCTCATTGACGCAGCGATTTTTTCCTGAGGTATCGAGGTGTCGACACACCCCCTAGTCCTCGTTGGAGCACCTCGCAAGGTATCGCTCCCCCTCTACCCGCGCAAGGGTAGAGTGCTCTCTATGGGCTGATTCTTCACCACCCCGGCTCGGTGAATCGCCCACAACCGACCACAAGAGCTTGGAGAAGAGCCACCAACAATCTCCCGGCGGTCACTTCCTCCGAACACCACCAAACCGTCTAGGTGTTGTCGAACACCAAGAGTAACAAGCACAAGACCTTCACTTGACCCACTCAAGGCTAGGCAGGTGGATGGATGCACACAAGTCACTCCTAATCACTCTAGGAGGGAAGAACAAGATGAACTCTCTCTAATCTCTCCCTCACTAGTCTCTTGGCTCTCCAAAAGATTTCTCAAGGTGTCACCAGCTGAAACAACGGCCAAGAGTTCCTCTAAGGACCAAGGGGGCAACTATAAATAGTCCCCACCTCCAAAACTAGCCGTTTTTACTTTTTCTTCTCTCTACGTAGCCACCGGACTAGTCCGGAGCTCACTCTGATTTCAAACTCAGGCACCGTCGGACTACTCTGCTTGGTCCGACGCACTGGTCCGACGCTCTGGTCCGGAGCCTCGGTGCTCTCTGAGTGAAATCCTTTCTCTCTTTTACACACCACCGGACCACTCTCCTTGGTCCGGTGCCCTGGTCCGACGCTCTGGTCCGGAGCCAGGGGGCTCTCTGCATAAACCCAAACCCCTGTCATGAGGTGTCGGACTAGCCTTCGGACTAGTCCGGAGCCTTCTGTTTCTCTGAACCAAGCCACCGGACCACTCTCCTATGGTCCGGTGCTTTCCAGACAGGTGGTCCGGAGCTCCTCGAGCTGAGAATCTGCCTAAGTCAGGGACCGTCGGACCACTCTCCTATGGTCCGACGCCCACTAAGCATAGTGGTCCGGAGCCTCTTTCTTCCTCTTTTTCAACCGTTTTCGCTGAGGTTTCTTAAGGGATTTTGCTCCTACCATTTCTAGGGTTTATCAAGGGCTGAAAGCAAGGTCTCTAGGACTAGTTGTGACAAGTGTGCATATACTCACTTTCCTAAACTCTCCTAGGTCAAGCTACTAATCTCATACCCCCCTTTATAGTACGGTCAAAGGAAAAACAAAAGCCCTAGTTATACTTAGTGCCCTTCTCAACCTTATGGCACTAAGAACTAGCCTAGTCTTCGTCGTGTATCTCCATCCTTTGCAACCAAAACGATTTCCATCTTGGGGGCATGAATATCCATTAAGCCCATTCAAAATGCATCACTAATGACCTAACATAGATGACTTTGTCTCTGCAAAACACACGTTAGTCATAGTGATCTAGTATTGTTGTTAATCGCCTAAACACAAGGGTCCATGATTCTACAGCAAGACAAAGGTATAACCATAGGGCATTTCATTTCACCAGTCATTGGTGTGTAGAGAAGTTTATGACCGGGTTTAGGATAGATAGCCATACTATCAAGAGGGGCAAACTTGTTTGTATATCGGTTATCTAGTGCCACTTGGAGCGATCTAACTTTGCGATGCATTAGGATCGAGTGGCGCAGTGAGAGCAAGCGAAAATGCTTTGAAAATGATTATGAAAATGCTAACACACATACACAAGGTGGTGATCACATTTGTGTTGGCACTTGAGAAGCAAAGGAAGAAGAAGGGAGGAGTCTCGGCTAAAAACCGAGCTCCGAACGCTAGGGGCAGTAGGGTCCGGACCATTGGTTGCGTCCGGAACCTAACCCTAGGTATGGCTGAAGTTGTGAGCTCCGGACGCTCAGTGAGTCCGGACGCTAGGGTCTTGAGCGGTCCGGACCATTGGGTCTGCGTCCGGTCGCCCTCCACACTGACTGTGCTGAGCTGACCGAGGAGGTCCGGACACTGTTCGTCGTCCGGACGGTGGATTCCGGACAAGTGTCCGGTTGTTTTGTGCTCTCGGGGAGCTCTCTGCTCGAGTCCGGACGCGCGGAGTGCTTAGTCCGGACTGGGATTCGGACGCGTCCGGAGACACGTGGTGGCGATCGGTGCAGGGCGCCAACGGCCATTTCAAACGGCTAGGAAGGTCCGGACGCGCGCGGCATGGTCCGAACCCGCACTGTTGACTGCGTCCCGACCCTCTGCAGGAAGCCCAGTGAGTGGGCAAAATGGCTAGTTTCGATGGGGTGGCTATTTATAGCCCTTGGTCGGCCCTTGGGGCTGGTTGAGCACCTAGGGGATGTGTTGCCCTTAGTTGTGCTTGGTTGGGAGCCCTCTAACTCACTTGTGCAAGCAAAGAGAGCAATTCTATTGCGAGTGAGTGATCTCTAGTGCGTTGCTTTGAGAGATAGCTTCGTGTGGCACTAGGTGATCGTGTTGCAAGCTCGTGGTGCTTGTTACTCTTGGAGGTTGCCACCTCCTAGACGGCTTGGTGGCTCGTGGCTCCGTTGAAGCACGCAAAAAGCTTGTGCGTGGCTCCGAAGAAGGCTTTGTGAGGGGTGTTGTGCTCGCCCCGCGGGAGATCGCGAAGAGCAACTCTAGTTAAGCGTGTCATTGAGCTACCCTCACTTGTGGGTAGATTCTTGCGGCGCCCGAGTGAGTGGGCTAGGCTTGTGAACGCCTATTAGCCGCCGAATCACCAAGTGAGTGGTCGACACAACGAGGACTAGCTTGGTGGCGACCAAGTGAACCTCGGGAGAAAAATCACCGTGTCAACCTTGTACATCTTCTCGGTGGTTTGCATTCTCCAAATCACTAGCTTGTATGTACTTATTCATACTTGTGCTAGTGTTTAGTTGTTGCTCTTGTAACTAGTTTAGCTTGTGTAGCTTGCCTAGTTACCTTCTAGCTTGTGTAGCATAGAAGTAGCTCTTGAGTGGCTAATTGGCTTGAGTAGCCTTGTTAGTCACATTGCTTAGTTTGTGTAGCTAAGTAAGTTGAGCTCTCTAGTTGACTTGTGTAGTCTTGCTAGAGAGCATTACTAGTGAGCTTAGGTGCTTTGTGCTTTGCTTACTAGTATGTGTAGGAGCTCCCTTTGTGCTTAGAATACTAGTTGCTTAGGTTTGTGTGACCTTGCAACCTAGACTTGTTTAGGTGAGCTTCCTAGCTTGGCACATTAGTGAGCCCAATTAGTATACTTTGCTAGGTGCTAAAGTTATAGATAGAGGGGTGTAGTCTTGGCTAGACCGATAGTTTTAATTCCGCATTTGTTTCTGTTAGCCGTTGCGCTTAAGTTTTAGAAAGGACTATTCACCCCCCTCTAGTCCGCCATCTCGACCCTACAACCTCCTCTGTCAGTTCTGAAAGCTTTCAGACGCCTTCCAGATTCCGTTTTGGCAGCTGCTTTCATGTCACACTCGGTTTTAAGAACAAAATCGAATACACACCATATGTGAGCCCAGGAAGTCAAATCTCACATATATCCACAAATTAAGGAACTATCAAAAGATAATACTTAAATACATAACATATAAGGTCAAAGGATAATCTCAACACAGCGAACAGCTGAAAGACGACTCCGAACTTCGGGTGAAGGCTCCAACTTCACAGGACAACTGACTGGTTGAGCACAAGCCTAACTCCTCTAACTGTTGCTCTTTGCAATCTGATATGGTTGATAAGGCAAGGGTGAGCACTTAAAGTACTCAGCAAGAATAACATAGGGTTATGAAGCTCAAAAGGCTGACACTGGCTTACTGCGGTTGCTTTTAACTTGGTCAAGTTTTAACAACAATTAGCTTTAGTTATGCTTAACCCAGTTGGTAACCACATGATTATTAATAAAACAATCTCATATATCATATCTCCAAACTTACCATCATAAGTTGTTCAACAACATGAGTATCTAACACTGTGAGTTTTCCAGGCCGCTCGTGACCGTGAGCACGGCTATCATGATAGTTTTACACTCTGCAGAGGTTACGCACTTTACCCACAAGCCGTGTAGCCCATATGCCCGGGACGACCAATCCCAAAACACTACCAAGGTGAGCGGGCAGGGTACACTATGAAGTCTTTCAAAAGCTCTTTCTAGCATGTAGCGGACCCTACGGACCCAATGCAAAGGGGTATATGGGACACCCCGATGGTACCACCCGCAGCGGTCCCCATACAAGCTATACCCCATAACCAGCTCGGCAAAGGTGCCTTTCACGAACCACAAGCATGCTAGTCCAAACTTCATACTTAACTAAAGCCAGAGCCATTATAGCACTCATGGTTGCATTTAAGTCTCAGCTTTTGCCCTATAGTGGGGTCCTATTCCATGTTGTTATAAAAGCCAATTTTAATCAACATTGCATATATCCATTAGTCAATATTCAATTCAAGATTCTTCATGTTCAGCATAGCAAAACTACCCATATGCATAGTAACCCACTGGTGACAAGGTAAAAGGGATAACAAAGCTATGATATAGATTTAATAGGAATCAAAATTAGACACAAGTATAATGACTAGATTGATTAAGGTGAATAGGTAACAAGGATGATTCCATATTATACTTGCCTTAAACTCTTAGATCCTTTCTTGACTTGATTCTCGATCTTCTGATGACTTCTTCTTGATCTCCACGTAAATCTCACCGATTGGACAAGATCATAAACACCACACAAGCATCTGAACAATCATACAAAGCATACAATATATCTACTTTAGAACAATACACCAATCAACGAAAAAGGTTTAAAAGAAAACTACGTATTGCTACGATCACGCAGACGCGAGAATCACGCTAATCGGATCTATAACGAAAAGAAACGTCTACCGAAGATTAGCTTTTATAAGAGAATTAGACTTCATTTATTTTATTTATATAAAAAAACATATATTGGATACTTCAGAGAAATACCCAAATTAAATTAATTCACATTATATTTTCTTAGAAAAACAAGTTTAACTAATTATATTTTATTTAGGAAAAACCGATGTGAAAACCCTAATTGATTTTAATTGGAAAACCATTTATTATAGATTAATCAAATATCATTTTATTTCAAAGAAGAAAACATGTTAAACACTTCTGCTAACAGATAGGTCTTATCGTTACTAAACCAACGCAACTAGAACGGAAAGAAACGGAATTAAAACGAATATACGGTGAAGATTATACCGTAGGATGGCAATCTTGTAATTACCATCTTCTTCTTGTTTCCCTGCAGGTAACAGATTGTGGCCTCCATGGCCACTTGGGTTGCTCGGCCAACCAGCAGACCGGCGGCGACGTTGCTTGCTGCACAGGCATGCGGGTTGATGGGGAAGCATCGTGGCTAGGGCCCACGGACGCGGCACATCACATGTGGCGGCGGGGTGGCACACGCTAACCGAGAGGACAAAGGAATTCCGGCCATGGAAGCTTC
The DNA here is from genome assembly GCA_022036555.1 of Microstegium vimineum. Taxonomy (NCBI): domain Eukaryota; kingdom Viridiplantae; phylum Streptophyta; class Magnoliopsida; order Poales; family Poaceae; genus Microstegium; species Microstegium vimineum. Next base: position 60,677,150 of record CM039124.1, read on the forward strand.
TTACCGGTAAAGTTCACCGGAAACAAATAACGACAGGACAGAGTCAAAGGTGATGGATCGGATAAAAGGATGACACTACGACGAAAAGAACGAGACGAACCTCGTAGCACCAGAAAAGCTCGCCGGAGAGTTCGCCGGAGTTGACCGCCAATGATATGATAGGAAGAGAGAAAACTATAATTTACTACACGAGAGATTTCCCAAACTAGGGCTCCTCTTGCGGTAGTATTGGGGTGCTTTGGCAAGAAGCTGATAGATATATATAGGGAGAAAAACTCCCTACATGTTCATCAACTGGCGATATGGTACTAATTGATGCACTTCCACATTTACTAATGGGTCAATTAGACATAAAAGCCCATTAATAAATAAATGCATGGACTTTTGAGATTTATTAGGATTATTGCACATGGGCTTTGAGGACCGGTGGGAAATTGAGATGTTCATTATATATTTTCGGAATAAATTATTTTCGTGAATAAAATAATTCTAGAAAAGTCTAGAACTAATATTTAAGTCACGAAAAATACTCCGAAGTCTCCAAAAATTCTGGGAAAATTCTCGGAGACACTTTGGAATATTATGAACCCAAATAAAGTATTTGGGAGCTCACAAAAAGAAATTTTGGAGCATCTAAAAATTAGATTAAGCTCGTAGAAAAATGAGAAAAAGTTCTGAAAAAGCCAGAAAAATTCCCCAGAAGATTTTAGAGATATTTTTATGAATGATGAACTCAAGAGAATGATTTAGGGTCAAATAAAAGAATCTTGGGAAACTCCAAACAAGAGGATGGAGTTAGGGAACAATGAATTTGATGATAGAAAAGACGGAGACATGCTGGATAGAGGTAAACTTGTAATTAGATGAATCTATTTTCGGAATAGAATTAATAAAGAAAATCGGATTTCATAGATCAGATCGGGTCGGCGGGTTTATTACCAGAGAATCCGGGACTCTTTGGAAAAATTGGCGGCCGAAAGGGTACGGTCTAATCTCGGCTGTTGGATTGAATTCGGGTGGCTGAGATTAGAAAGGGGAGAAGAGAGACGGAGTACCGGCCGGTTACAAAAGTCTGGCGCGGCGGTTCTCCATGGCCCGCGGCATGGAGCTCGTCGGCACTCCTGGGTAGGGGTCTAGTGGCCACCAGAAAGAAAATAGAGAGCATCGGGAGAAAGATAGGATGATCTCGAGCTTACTAAGAAACTTCACGCGGCCGATGGAGTAGCAGACGCGGCTGGCGGCGTGAGCAGGCGGTTGCGGTTTCCTGCAATCGACGGCGAGGTCGGATGAGGCAAGGCAAAGAGAGAAAGAGATGGAAAAGGAGTTCAGCGGGTTTGTAAACTCGACCCGAAGCTCGTTGGAGTCCTTTCGACAACGACGAGGCGGCAGTGAAGCTTGGCGTCGGCGGTGGAGCTTCGGCAATGGCGGAAGGCGCGGCTAGGGCAGAGCGGAGCGGTGGCTCAAGGTGAGGTGATGGCGGCGCTAGGGTTGCGGGAGGCGGTGTGGCCTTGCTTGCTATTTATAGCAGCCGGGAGGGAGAGGAAACCGGGCGCGCACGCCAAGGCGTCTCTCGGGCGTTGCCGGACTCTGACCCGAGGCAGAGTCCCGGGAGGGGACAACTCGAGGAAGGGGAAAGGCGCTGACAGGGCGGGGCCAGCGCGTCAGCGGCAAGGAGGAAGGGAGGTGCGGGCACTCCCGTGCGGGTGGATCTGGGCCGGCCTGCTAGCGCTGGGCCGCGGTGAATGAAGAGGGGAGGGAAAGAAGGGGATGCGGGCCAGTCTGGCCGAGCGGCCCAAGAAGGGAGCGTGCGCGTGGGCTAGGAGGAGAGAGGCCGGACTGGATGGGCCTCTTGGGCTGGAAAGAGAGGAAAAGAGTTTTCCTTTTTCTTTTGATTTCAAAACTATTTCCAAAGCATTTTGAAATTCCTTTTTGAGTTTTTAACAAAATCAACCAATACATAAATTCAATGCAAAGGCATGAATGCTCAAGCAAAGGTTGCTAAACCCTAGGTCAATTTTTAATTTGATGAAAACGTTTTTATTTTCCTGCATTTTCATGAGCACAAAATTCAAAATTAACCCAATTTCAATCTATTTTAAAAAATTCAAATTTTTGGGTGTTACATTTCACCTTCTTGAAACATTCAAATGCCTCAGACCTTGATCTTAGCAATTCCAGCCACATATAGCGGTTGTGATCATCAACCATCACTAGGAAGTACAACTTGTTTCCCGGAGTAGCTGGAGTGACCGGGCCACAGAGATCACCATGCACTAATTCAAGCCCTGAATGTGCTCGGTATGCTGATGCCCGGGGAAACGGAGCCCTGTGCTGTTTGCCCAACGCACAGCCATCCATCACTTGTTCCCCACCTTGGATGACTGGAATTCCATCTGCCATCCCTTTTACTCCCAAAGCCCGAAGCGACCTGAAATTTAAATGCCCATACCTTGCATGCCAGAGCCATGCCTGTTCGTCCATCTTTTTCATCAGACACACAGGAGCAGTGAGCTTGACTTCCATCAAATAGAGTCGCTTCTTCCTCTCTGCCCTGATCAGAACATTCAGCCTTCCTTGAGATCGCTCAAAGACTTGCATGACACCATGGTCTATCTCCACTCGACACCCAGCTTCTTCCAGCTGCCCGAGACTCACGATGTTACAGCATAGTGACGGTATGTAATACACCTCGGTGAGCACTCTGTGGTCTTGGTTCCTCCCGGCGATCGTAACTGCACCGATCCCGCGGATTTCAACCTTTGATCCGTCTCCAAACCGCACCGCTCCCGTTACAGATTCATCGAGCGATGTCAGTGATTCCCGGCACCCTGTCATATGATTTGTGGCACCAGTATCGAGCACCCACATTCCCGGTTCGTATGACGACGATAACACACGTTCCTGATTCAGAAACACGTGATGTGGAGTGACAATCTTAGATCGAACGACGTTGCATACCTGCATGACCAGCAGAGCACCATTCTCGCCGTCATTGGCATTGACATGGTGCGCGACCTCCTGTCGTTCCTTCTGGGGCGCCTTCTTGCACTCCTTCCCCCAGTGGCCGTAGATGCCGCACTTGCGACACTTTCCTTTCCGTCGAGGTGTACCCATCGACGTAAGATTAGGCTCGCGCCCGTTTCCGCCACCGTTATTCCTGGGTTTCCAGTGTCTCTCCTTCTTCACGTAGTGCTCACCGCCTCCGGCACTCTTGCCACCAGATTGTGGCGTGTCCGCCACCATGCGGCTCTTGTTTTTCTCGGCCCATTCTTCCTCCGTTAGTAGGAGTTTAGCCGTCTTCTCCGTGACTTGCTCTACCGAGGGCTCAAATCTCTCCTCGGCCGCCCGTAGGTGACCGACCAGCACCTCGATAGATAGGCTCCCGAGATCCTTGAACATCTCAATTGCCACCGCGACCTGACTGTAGCGAGGCGGCACCACGCGAAGGAATTTCTTGACGACGCGTGCATCAGTCACGCTTTCTTCCCCAAGACCACGCAGATTCGTGACGAGCTTGGTGATACGGATCGCGAAGTCGTCGATCGCTTCTCCTGGCTTGAACGTGATTCCCTCAAACTCTGCCAACAGTTTATGGGCATTCACTTCCTTGACGCGATCCGCGCCAAGTCGCATCGTCTTGATGGCTTGCCAGGCTTCTTTTGCCGACTTCTTGTTCAGGAGCATCGAATGCATCTCCTCAGGCACTCCTCGGAGCATAGCTCCCAGCGCCATCCGATCCTGCCTCCGCTCGACCTTATCTCCCTCTATCGCATCCCAGAGGTACAAGCCCTCCAGATTGCACTGAGTATGCGAGGCCCAACCTTGGTAATTTATGCGATTCAACATTGGCCACGTCAAGTTTCCCGTGGCTTGATTGAATGCACGCTGCAGCACCTCGTCCCCCTTGCTCGTGCTCATGGCGATTGCTTCCGCGTTCCCGTCTTCTTCTTCTTCGAACTGGTAGATTCAACCATCAGACCTCCTCTACTCCTCCTCCGCACTGACGGACGTTACCCCTTCGGCTCTGATACCACTTGATGGAACTCGATCCTTACGACCGGCCCTGGAACGTCAGCGTTCGTCGGCGTCGCGGTGACCGCGGCGAGTATCGAATAGATGGAATCTAATAACAAGAATATAGCGAGACAGATATGTTTTCACGCTGTCAAATCGCAGCTAATTCGGCCCCTCTATCTTTATATTAATAGACTGACTTCCCCACGCCGCGCCAAACAGGTGCGCTACACCGTTTGCACGCGGTGCGCGCCACATGCGCCGTGCGCGACACGGCGTGGGCTAACCGAACAGCCTGGGCTAGATTACAATCACGCACACCTAAGATCATGCCTAGCCCCTAACTCAACTGACGCCTAAATCTTAACTGAAACAAAGATTACATGGTTGACGCAACACCTTAGCTAACTAACAACATCAACCCCATGTTCCGGCTCGCCGGCCTCCTCCACGCCCGCGGCTTCGCCATCACCGTCTTCCACACCCACTTCAACGCCCCGGACCCGGCGCGCCACCCGCACTACCGCTTCGTGCCCGTGCCCGACGGCATTTACGGCCCGGCCCCGGTCACCACCGTGGACATCCAAAAGCACATCATCGCGTTGGGCCGCAGGTGCGAGGCTGCCTTCCGGGACCGCCTCGCCGCAGTCGTCGAGGAGTACTCCAGGGACGCCATCGCGTGCCTCGTCGTCGACACTCACCTGCTGGAGATTTTACAGGTGGCCACGAGGCTGTCCGTGCCCACGCTGGCCCTGCGCACCGGCAGTACCGCCTGCTTCGCGTGCTTCCTCGCCTACCCGATGCTCTGCGAGAAAGGCTACGTTCCCGTGCAAGGCACGTCCTGCTCTCTGTTCTGGTCCAGCCAATTCATGCATTCGTGGTCGATGCAACGCATGCATTATTCCACCATGTTCTTGAACCCACTAACGTGCAGTGCTTGCGTTTCGTGGATGCAGATTCTCAGCTTGACCTGCCGGTGGCGGAGCTGCCGCCGTATCGGGTGCGCGACCTGATGCATATGGGTGCGGCCGGACACCCCGTGATGTGCCAACTTCTGGAGCGCGCCGTGGCATCTGTCAACGTCTCCTCGGGCCTCGTACTCAACACGTTCGACGCGCTGGAGCGCCGCGAGCTGGAGGGTCTCCGGCGGGACCTCACCGTGCCGGTGTTCGACGTCGGCCCGCTCCACAAGCTCTCGCCCGACAGCGACAGCAGCCTGCTGCTCCAGGACCGGAGCTGCCTGGAGTGGCTGGACGCGTGGCCGCCGGAGTCGGTGCTCTACGTGAGCTTCGGCAGCGTGGCCTGCATGAGCGCGCGGGACCTGGTGTGACGACGTGGGGCATCGCCGGCAGCGGCGTGCCGTTCCTCTGGGTGGTACGGCCGGGCATGGTTAGCGGCGGGTCCGCCGACCACCACCGTCTCCCCGAGGGGTTCGAGGCTGCGACGCGCGAGCGCGGCAAGGTCGTGGCGTGGGCGCCACAGGAGGCGGTGCTGCGCCACCGCGCCGTGGGCGGGTTCTGGACGCACTGCGGCTGGAACTCGACGACGGAGAGCGTCGCCGAGGGGGTGCCCATGCTGTGCCGCCCCTACTTCGGCGACCAGATGGGGAACGCGAGGTACGTGGAGCACGTGTGGCGGGTGGGCCTCGAGGTGGGCGGCGACCTCGAGAGGGGCAACGTCGAGGCTGCGATCCGCCGGCTCATGGTCGACGGCGATGGCGCCGAGATGAGGACGAGAGCCGGCGAGCTGAAGAAGGCAGCCGTCGAGTGCACCGGCGAGGACGGGTCGTCGAGCCTCGCCATTGATAAGCTCATCACGCACATGATGTCACTGTGAGATTCCAGAAATTCGGCTGAACGCCGTCTGGCGCGAGAGCGACAGTAGTTCAGCGCCTTTACATGGGGAGTAATTTGCATCAAACGAAATTTAACTTGTTGAGACACATCGAAAATGGAATTGGTTCATCCGACTTTAAATCTACGTACTGCAGAGTTATAAACTTTTAATCAAACTTACTTGCCAGTGACTTTTACAAAAACGTTATGAAAGCTGTTCGCGTAGCTAGACGCATAGTATTTACGAGGAGCTTCATTCCTCCTAAGTTTTCGCTGGAACTTGAAATTGCAAAGCGTCATCTTGCGATCTCATCGCGGCTGCAAAATGACAGGATCGATTACGACATCATGTGCCATCGGAACGGAAGCATGCAGCAGCTACTAGCATTGAAAACCACACGTGCCACGTGTACAAGAAGGACCGTGCCGATCAGACGTCGAGGCACAGACGTCCAGCAGCACGGCAGCACACGGAAACCTCCAAACCGCATGCCTTCATGGCCATACGCACACAACACAGACGATAAGCGACGACCGTTTATGGACAGGCACATCTTGGAGTCAAGTCTACTGAAACTCTCCAAGTCCATTGGGGGTGGTCTGGCTGGATCAGGGTGTGCAAGCTACTACACGACGCCGATGTAGACGGCGATCGGGGAGGATTTGGATGGTCCCAACTCTCAAGGTAGCAGCTAGTTACGGCCGGCACACGGGTCGTCGGTCGCCGGTGACCGGTGTCCTGGCCGGCCTCGTGTCGATTGGCCGGTCTGCTTGATAGTCTTCGATCGGCTGCAGCGACGGCAAGATAAGATGCTTATGGTGCTCCATCGGCCGGCCATCGCGTGTGGTGATATTTTCGATCGATGCACATGTGCAATTCAGCATCAGATATCAGTAGAACGACCAGAGTGAGTACTGACAAACCCAGTGTTAGATTCAGAGAGTCAGAGATCATACCCGCATTCCTATGTCAGGTTTATGATTTTGTCTAGCAATTTTTTATACGCAATTCCAGTCCCGCGGTCGTTCGCGCGATTCCAGTTGGGTGAACGATTGCTCGAATGACTTCATTTTCTTTCCGCCTCCTTTTTTTTTTCTTTTCTAGTGCGCTGCAGTGAATAACGTTGTCACCTACGGGTGCGTCTATAATTAAACAATTCTTTATGGGTGACATATACGGATCTATCTTGTTATTTTTAGCTTTTACTTTCAAGTGTAAAACCTGTATTACAGACTTAGCCTTTTCTTTTTTTTTCTTATTTTCATTTAGTTTTGTTTTATGTGATGTTTTCGTGTTATTTTTATTTTTTTATTTTATTTATATTTTTTAGCGTTGACAAGCTGTATAGAATAACTTATATATACAAAATGAATAAAATAACTTATATATAAGTTGTATAGAGTAACTTATGTACACAAGTTGTATTTGATAACTTTTGTATATAAGTTGTGTTTCATAACTTTTGCGTTTTCAAATTTTTGTATAAATTATAATTTCATTCTTTTTTATGTGTTTAATAACTTATGTGTTTTAAATATTCTTTTTTCTTTTTATATTTTTCCTTTTTAATTTGTTTTTTACAACATTAGCAAGTTGTATAGCATAACTTATGTACACAAATTGTATAGATCAATTGTGTAACTCAGTTATCTAAGTTATGTTGTGTAACTCAGTTATCTAAGTTAAATTATACTCTGTAACTTAGTTATCTAAGTTAAGTACTGTGTAACTCAGTTAACTCATCAAAGTTATACTGTGTAACTCAGTTATCTAAGTTATGCGTGCACAGTTCTAAAAAAAATATTGGAGCGTGTCAGACCAATCATGAAAGTGAAAGGACCTTGATGTCACCTAGGAGTACTAGAGGGGGGTGAATAGGCCTGTTTAAAACAACTTGACACTTTTCTGTTAGTACAGGTCCGGCACTGCCGGCCTTGGGTCCGGCACTGCCGGGGTGCCCGGCACTGCTGCTCTCTGGCCCGGCAGTGCTGATCACCAGGACAGAACTAAGCACAATTCAAAAAGTATAATTAGAATGGAAATTGTGCTTGAATGAAAACCTTCCTAGAGGTGTAGGGAACCTCTA
>CM039124.1:60685185-60711194 GCA_022036555.1 Microstegium vimineum
AGAGGTGTAGGGAACCTCTAGCACCACTTAAAAGTAGTAGCAACACACCCACCAAGTAGATCGGGACCAAACCCTAGAAATCACCTTGAGGACAAATGCAAGTAAAACAAACAACACAAACACAGGTGACACAAGATTTATCCTGTGGTTCAGCGTCGCCACCAAGGCTAGCCTAAGTCCACGTTGTTGAGGTTCGCCACACAAGGCTTAGGCTCGCCACACAAGGTTTGCCTTTCCCTCGTTCTCAAATCATAACTCTTGAAGTGAGAGGTGATTTCTTAGCTGCAATGAGATGGTTACAAACCTCCCGGGGCTGCCACACAAGTTGACAACCTCCACGGGCGATGCTCTAGCTGGCTATGAGCAAGCTCCAAGAGTGACGAATTTAATCCACCGGCTTGAACGCGAATCAAGTGCTCTAGACAATGAAGAACAGTTTGGGTTGCTCTCTAATGGAGTTTGGAGGCTCAATCTCTCAAAGGATTGGAGAGGAATCAAAGAGAGAAGCTTGAGGGGCTTCAATGGAGTTAGAGAGAGGGAGAGAGCTGTTGTTGTGAGCACTAGAGAAGGGAATGGTCGAGATGACCGTTGGGGCAGCAAGGAGGGGATATAAATAACCTATGTTGTCCAACGGATACTTTAAGTCTTGGCACTGCTGCTCTCAGGCCCGGCACTGCCGGACAGGTCCGGCAATGCTGGACTAAGGCCCGGCACTGCTGGACCGCAGCACTGTTGCGCTGCCCAAAAATGCTCCAAATGAAAAAATGTTTTGCAGGGAGTCTGGACAAGGTATGAAAGGATGTTTGGTGGAATTTAAGCACTTGGTTGCACATTTAAGCATGCACATTTTATCCCCCTTTGTAGTACGGCCTTTCCTAAACTCAAATTCAAAACATCAAATAATTTAAATGCTTTTGAGTTGGTCACCGTATCCTTTGATAATTTGGGGCTGCACCATTGAATATATTGTCCTCATTCTTGTAATACCTTGAGCATGTGTTTGCAATCATCCTTATCTCATCTCTATGAGAAAACACACCTTAGAGCTTATGACTTGAATCTTCCAACACATATGAGTTCAGCCCATGGCTTCAAGTCACTATCACTAATAAATTGATCCTCAACATAATATGACTCCTCATAGCTTGATTAGTACTTCGACTCAATGCAAGTACTCTCTTCTTCACCTTAGCCATAGTACCTCGGTCTCCTTGACCTTCACCTTTGCTTAGTACCTCGAAGTCCTTTCCTTGCTATCTTCACCCTATCAAGCCATACTCAAGTCACATCATATTAAGCACTGATTGAAAATCATTTCTACAATATTGTGAACCTTGCTTGAATATCTTGTAGATATGAGTGTTGAGATCAATCAAGCTTTGATATATGAGACTCCAAATCAATATGGTCAAGCCAATTCACAATTCCTTAGATCTTCCTTATTTTGGCTTGACACTCTCATCACTCACTACAATCTCTATCCTCACACTTCTAGCTTGATCATATTAATGCAAAGTGATTTTTCACATCTTTGTCCATACAAGCAAACTAAAGTAGAGACCATCTTATATCCAATATACATTGTCTTCTTTGTCATTTGACCTTTGCTTGGTGTTTTCTCACTAATGCACTATTGATTCATTATTCATTCCTTGATCAACACTAGTCCACTATCTAACTCTTTATGTTCATGCAAAGCAAGTCAATATAGAGACCAATCCATAACTATCAACTCATGTCTCATTTTCCATTTATCAAACATGCTTGCTTTCACATGATACTATGATATCCCACAATATAGAAGTCATTTTATTGATTCCATTTGCATTGTTGTCTTTTGCTTGAACTAGATTGTTTTCATAGTATTCCAATACAACAATACACAATTTGACCTTCATCTCAACACTTTATGGAATACCATCAAGTTTGCTTTTCTTGTTTAACCTTTGGTACACTTAGCAAACTTGTTAGACCTTTAATTGTATTGTCATTCATTTCACCAAAACCCACTAAAGGGCTAGATGCACTTTCAATCTTCCCCTTTTTGGTGATTGAGGACAATACAATTAAATCTTACAAGAGATTGATAAACATTAAGATTTTGGATCCTATGATATAGTGAGCTCCCCCTAAATGTGTGCATTGAATGGAATTCAAATTTGGCCTCAAATGCCAAATGCACATATTAAGTAACAAGTGTGAGAACTCTCCTATATCATAGCATCTGTGGGGTGCAAGGTGTCATCATGATAAACGTGATGCTCATGACAGTTATACACAACAGAGATAATAAATACTGAGATTACACTGGGCGGCACTGCCGCTCTGAGAGCAGCACTGCCGCACCTATGGCAGTCAGCAGAACTATCCTTGCACACACAACATATTTCTCCCCTTTACAGATTAATCTTTCTTAAAAAACTTATACCCCTTACACTCTTAATATTTCTCCCCCTTTGGCATTAATCTCCAAAAAGGATCTCTCTACCAAAAAGGAAGAAATCATGGTAGACAAGTGAGGGCAAGAGGTAGGTTAAAGGTTTGGCATATAGGATTTCATTTTTATATTTGCTACCAAACAAAGTATGCAATAGATTAAGTCAAGATTCTTGAGAAGTTAGCATATTTAGCTCATACCTCACTTAGATGACATTTAACATGAGACAAACTCACACCATCACCACAAGAGGTATCAACCAAATATCTAACTCATTCTCTAATCGTCACCACAAGAACAAACTTATGGTGTGACTCAAAGTATTGTATACACATGCACAAACTAGCATGTAAGGGCCTAGATGCACAAAGGTAGTACAAGAGTTCATGGAGTGATATACCTTTGTTCTAAGCCGCATAATCTCCATCATGATGATTATTTTGAATTTAGTGCTTTGATGGGCTTGGCACTTGTTTAAGCAAAAATATCTCAATTGTGCCCATCTATCTTTATCATCATCTTGAAGGAAACATCACAAACTTGTGCTTGATATCAATTGAAAATCCATAGCTTAAGCTCTTGTTGTAATTTTGAGATACCAATTGAAGACATATTTCTTTGATATACCAATTGAAAGATTATCCATCAATACCAATTGAAATATAATCTTCATAGTATGACACCAATTGAAGGAATCTTCACAAGTTGATGCCAATTGGAATGGATGCTTGTATCTCATAGTGTCACATAGATGTCACCTAGTAAATGCTTACAAAAACAAGAGAAAGCATTAAATTGCACAGGCTAGAGTTTCACAATTAGTGACCATTTTGGATGTGAAAGGCATGTAGATCACTAATTGCAAAACCTCATAACATAGACTAAGTTCTCCCTTTTTGATAGTGCTTACATATATATGTGGAAGACAAGAACATATGCACTTTTGGTCATTTAAGTCCAAACAAGGGAATTTAAGCTATATTATGGAGAGTAGCTACTTGAGAGATAAAATTGCAATCCAAATAAATATGAGAGATAGCTTTACCGATTTGAATTGAGTTAGTTATGTAGCATACCCATGAGAAACTCATTATCACTAAGAGAGACTAAACAATTTCACTAGAAGAAAAGGTTAGTCTCAAAGACACAAGACATAGAGTGGGCTCCCCCTTAATATGTGCATCAAGTACTCAAATTACTTGTGAAATGCACTTGAATCGGTTTAAGAATCTAGAGGAGTTCATCCTATATCTTGGTCAAGGCATGATAAGATTGCAACAATTGAACCTATGCCAAAGAGAACATACCACCACCAAAGTAGATATATCACCATTTTAGTATGACCATCATAAGTAAGAATTGGTGATTTGAGTGGTCATAGGTATCACTTTAAGAAATATGGTCACATAGAGTTTTCATGATCATCCAAGATCCATATTAGGTTCCTAGTTCTTTCTTTACCTAAAGCAACTTACATAGAAAGCAAAAAGGTAAAATTCATAAAACTTGCAAATTATGAACTAAGAGTTACCACTTTTGTTGATAAGATCCTGGGTAATCAATGGGATGGATCCTGAGCACTTGAAGAGCTATAGAGTGGAGAACTAACAATGAAGGTCCACAAATCAATTATTTCTCTCCAATCCATTTACAGCTGGTTCCACCAAAGATTGGAGCATTCAACACTAAACCAGAAGTTCTTGGTTTATAAAGACCAAAACATCCAAGAATAAATGTGAGGAAGCCAGAGAATCTAAAGGAACCATCCATCCTTGTTTCTCCAATATGTGAGACAATATAATCATAAATTTGAGAGAAACCATTTGTCCCACAAGATATTAGCTAAACTCCCCCTCAATGTTTGCACACAAGAGTACTCAAGGTAGATACATGCATATCAATGATCCTGGGGCCAAGGGAGAAGTTTATACTATGTTCCAACTGAATTCTCCTTCAAGCAGCTTGCAATTCAATTCCAAATAGTGAGTTTTCAGATTCTGTCTTCTTTGGAAAAAGAATTCATATCTCTCAGACCACTAGATCAATATGCATAAAATTTTGCAGAGATGTTCTTACATAAGTCCTCTAACTGTTGTTAGGATTTCAACTCATTTGGACACTATTTGCTCAGTCAAATCTATTTTCTACCAAGACTGCTAGGTCTGAAAACTGCACTGCTGAAGTTGAAAGAAACCAATTGAAAAATGACTTTATTGTAAACCAATATCCATGTCAACTGTACATCAACAAGTACTATATACACAAAGTTTCAGGTCAATTCATCAATATTTGAATCTCCAAATCCATGTTTGAAGGCAACTGCTCAAATCTGAAACTGCACTGTTAAGGCTGACAGAAACCAACTTGGAACTGATATTCTTCTAAGCCAACCTTCATGTCAATTGTGCAGCAGCAAGTAATACATATGTATAGCATGCTCACAAAGTTTCAGACCAAGTCATTAGTGTTTGAACATCCAAAACCATTCTTGAAGATACCCAACTCAGATTTCACTTTTCTGGACAAATTTGATGATTTTCAATTCTTCTCTACTTCTTGTCCAATCTTGAGGTGATTTTAGTTGAGAATACTCACAAGATATTATTTCCATTCAGTCATCTTATCAATGCTTATAATATTTTGAATTCTTAAAATATAGCTTATCCAAATTAACCTCTTCTTACTTTAGGTGAAGAGCAACCTTTAGACTTGTGATTCATCCAATTTAAGCACAACCTCTTCTTTTTAATTTTCTATAAACAAGCTTAATCACAAGAGGTTATTAGTAACACAAGAACTAGTTTCCCATTTAGTAACCCTTTATATGTGGATGGCAAGTAGGCTACCAAAATAGAGAAACCTCATAACATGGATTAAATCTCCCTTAAAGCCTCATGCACACCTTTTGAGTGGAATGGAAATGTGAATGTGTATGGTTGGTCAATTAAGTCTAAGGATAGATTTAAGCCATATTATGGTGAATGCCTAACATAGACAAATCAACTCCAAATCAACTAGAGAGAGAATACATCACATAGTTTTGGATTATTGACCTTCCTATGGTAGCACACTCCATTTGAGAAACACATTCTCAATTAGCTAGTGAGACTACACAAATCACTTAGAGAGAAACATTAGTCTCACAACTCTAGTTATAGAGTAAAGTCCCTTTTGATAAGTGCTCTAAGTATTTGAATTTCTTATGTAGCACTTTATTCAATTAAGAACTTGGGATTTCACTCTATGTCTAGGTCATGGCAACAAAAGAATAATCAAGTTAAAATATGCCAAGAAATACTTGCAATCGTTAGAGCATGTAGATGGACATAAGATGAGAATAAGAATTTGCCAATCTACCATATGACAAGAATACATCAAGTAGAGAGTTCTTGAATTATGAGTGATAAGTGTCTCTACTTGACTTGAGCTTGATTCTTCATTCTCAGACTTCTTGAAATTCACTTGTATTCTTCAATGTGAGCCAAGTATTTGAATCCCTCAAACTAACTCAAAGTATGCTTTCATCATCTTGAAATTCTTGGTTTGAAGTCCACAAGGGAAACTCAAGTCATCTATGTTACTTGGTGTGAATGATCAATTTAATTCCAATCATACTTTTCTTTCATGACCAGCAACCAATATATATAACCTCAAGTGTTTTATTTCTCTAAGTGGCTACACAAGACACAAAGGAGTAAGATGTGAAATATCATGCACTTGAGATTTAGTTGTTACCACCCTTATGAATGTAATGGATGAGGTGGTCTTTTCATCTTCACATTTCTAATGATCATGATGTAGGCTTCATCCATGGTTTGGACTGATCTCAGCTGCTACTGAGGTAGGAGGGGCGGCACTACCGCCCATAGGTGCAGCATTGTCGCCCTGCTGATTTCCAGCAGGTGTGTGTGTTACACTTCTTCAGAGAGTATGTCAGCAGAAATTTGGTGCAGCAACAACATAATGATCTCCTGTCTCTATACTTCATAACCTACAACATAATAAGAACATGCTCTACTAGAGAGCCATTAAAAGCATCATATGGAAAATGATTCATTTAAATTTGAAGTACTCTAACCACTCTTAATAATTCACAAACACACATATTTGTGAATTATTAGAGACTACACAAGTCAAGTGGCTAGCTATCAAGGGTTAGGTACTAGTTACCGAGGTGAATATGAAGTTAGAAATATATCTATCAATTCATCTTCGGGTCAACCATATAAGAAAGGACAATATGAATTGGTTGATAGCTTGAGTGAATATTTTCAATCAATTTGCTCAAGCACCCTGAAGCTTCATATCACCTTCAAGTACCTACAACACTTCAAGCACAATTTGGTACCCATACCAAGATGGGTCCATCAAGGTTAGTCACAAGAGACTTGGGCACCTAAATGGCCTTTGTGCTAGCATATGGTGAACCAATCACCTTTCTAGCACAAGTGTCATTTTTGGGCCTCCTAAGCAAATTTACATCAATTGAAGAGTTTAGCTTAAGAGTGTTACCCATGGGACAATCCTTATCAAAATGTCTCTTTGTTCTACAAGTGTAGCATAGGCGGCTCTTGTTCTTGTTGGCCTTCTTTTCTTGCCTTTTGCTTGCTACCTTGCTAGTGAGCTTCTTTCTTGATGATGCCAAGAGTTCATCATCCATGTGTGGGCATAATGCAACTTCATGTCCCTTCTCATTGCATCCATAACACTTTCTATTACTTATTCTTGTCTTCTTCTTTGAAAGTGTTGCTTGGTCATCAACCTTGTTGGAACACATAGAGGCATTGTGTCCCAAGTTGGAGCACTTAACATGAGCCATCTTTTTCTTCTCTTGAATCTTGCTCATGCCCTTCTCTTCTTTTTTCATAGTGCAATCTCTCACATGGCGACCCTCTTTCTTGCACTTGAAGCAAGTGATGAAAACCTTCTTTGGTTTCTGAGGTTCTTGCTTTGGCTTGGACATCTTCTTCTTGAGATTGACTTGAGCAGGGGTAGAAGTGGTAGCCTTCCCTTTTCTCTCACAGCGGCACTGCCGCCCTTAGGTAGTTGTGCTGCTCAGGGCTGCTGTTGTGCCACTATCTGTGCGGGCTGATCTGTACCAACTTTTCCCTTGCTCTCAATCTGTGCACATTCAAACCCATTGTTGGACTTGTGATTTAGTTGATGGGATTTGGTGCATGAATTGGTTGATCCCTTGTAATGAATCAAGTCCCTTCTTAGCATCTCAACCTCTTTCTTGAGTTGTTCATTTTCTTTTGTGATAGAGTCATAACAGATTTCTACATATATATTCTCAACGGAAGGTTGGCTTGCTTGAGAGCAACAATTGTTAGCACATGGTAAAAATAGATTGAACTTGTGTACATGTGCATTTGTGGGTGTAAGGTTGATATGATTTTACCGCTGTTATCATAACCTCATGAGCAATCTCTAGCATGATATGAGAATCCATAATCTTCTCATGAGAGCACAATAGCTCATCATGACTTTCTTGCAAAGTCTCATTCTTGCTAGTGAACCTTTCCACTTTCTCCTTAAGCATATAATTCTCATCTTATAATTGAACAACACAAGATAGAGAGTTAATAGTATAAGTTTGCTCAATTGACAAGTTTTCATACCTTTCGACCAAACTAGCATGAGAGCACTTAAGCTTTTCATGCTTATTGGTCAACTTCTCCAAGCATTTGATCTTTTCAATGAGAAAGTCTTCTTGCTTGTGAAGTGATTCTTCTTGCTCATTTATTTTCTCCATGAGCTTGAGCATTATCAACTTGTCTTTCTTGCTTAGGCTAGCAATGTGTTGAGTGATCTCATCATCATCACTTTCATCTTCACTATCACTATCACTCTTACTCTCACTCTCACTCTCACTTGCCACATTCTTCTCATTCTTTGCCATGAGACCCATATGAGAAGTGTCATAGAGATTTTGGCTTCTTGGTGATGTAGATTCATCATTTGGCCTCCAACGATCACAAGCTTCTCCTTCCTTCAAAATGTTAGTTTCACAAGAACTAGAGGAAGTAGAAGTGCCACATATACAAATATTGTTCTCACCAATAATTTCATTACCATTCATTAAGTCATATGTTGGTGAGGAAATGGATGTGGCATGATCACTTAGGATTTTTGGAAGAATCACTTGAGACTCATCATTGTTCGGTGAAGTTGAGCACTGCTCAAGTGAATTCTCCAATGTGAGCAACTTCTCATTATATTTGGATTTACCATATCTTTCTTTGAGCATGGTCCAAATGATATGAGCATCATCAAGTGGTTCATCATCTCCAAATATGACAGCATCAAGAACATCTTCACTCAAAGCACTAAATAAGACATTAGTAGCTTGAGCATTGTATTGTAAGCATTTCACTTCCTCTCTAGATAGATAGTCCAAATCATCACTAGGAGGTGAAATGCTCACATCTACAATCTGCTCTATATGAGGACCCATGGTCCTAAAAACATCAAGTATATGAGCAGACCAAGATGTATAAATTGAGCCATCTAAAAGTAGAAGTTCTAGAGATACCTCCCCACTTGTCGACATCGTTCTCTCGAGGTGGTTAAGCCCGAAATTGAGAGTCAATCTCTGATACCAATTGAAAGGACCTTGATGTCGCCTATGAGGACTAGAGGGGGGTGAATAGGCCTGTTTAAAACAACTTGACACTTTTCTGTTAGCACAGGTCCGGCACTGCTGCTCTCTGGCCCGACAGTGCTGGTCACCAGGACAGAACTAAGCACAATTCAAAAAGTATAACTAGAATGGAAATTGTGCTTAATGAAAACCTTCCTAGAGGTGTAGGGAACCTCTAGCACCACTTGAAAGTGGTAACAACACACCCACCAAGTAGATCGGGACCAAACCCTAGAAATCACCTTGATGACAAATGCAAGTAAAGCAAACAACACAAACACAGGTGACACAAGATTTATACCGTGGTTCAGCGTCGCCATCAAGGCTGGCCTAAGTCCACGTTGTTGAGGTTCGCCACACAAGGCTTAGGCTCGCCACACAAGACTTGCCTTTCCCTCATTCTCAAATCAAGAGAGTGAACTCTTGAAGTGAGGGGTGATTTCTTAGCTGCAATGAGATGGTTACAAACCTTCCGGGCCTGCCACACAAGTTGACAAGCTCCACGGACGACGCTCTAGCCGGCTAGGAGCAAGCTCTAAGAGTAACGAATGCAATCCACCGGCTTGAACGCGAACCAAGTGCTCTAGGCAATGAAGAACAGTTTGGGCTGCTCTCTAATGGAGTTTGGAGGCTCAATCTATCAAAGGATTGGAGAGGAATCTAAGAGAGAAGATTGAGTGGCTCCAATGGAGTTAGAGAGAGGGAGAGAGATGTTGCTGTGAGCACTAGAGAAGGGAATGGTCGAGATGAACGTTGGGGCAGCAGAGAGGGGATATAAATACCCTCTGCTATCCAACGGATACTTTAAGTCCCGGCACTGCTGCTCTTAGGCCCGACACTGCGGGACTAAGGCCCGGCACTGCTGGACCGCAGCACTGCTGCTCTAGGAAACAGCGTTGCTGCGCTGCCCAAAAAATGCTCCGAATGAAAAACTGTTTTGCAGAGAGTCTGGGCAAGGTATGAGAGGATGTTTGGTGGAATTTGAGCACTTGGTTGCACATTTAAGCATGCACATTTCATCCCCCTTTGTAGTACGGCCTTTCCTAAACTCAAATTCAAAACATCAAATAATTTAAATGCTTTTGAGTTGGTCACCGTATCCTTTGATAACTTGGGGCTGCACCATGGAATATATTGTCCTCATTCTTATAATACCTTGAGCATGTGTTTGCAATCATCCTTATCTTATCTCTATGAGAAAACACACCTTAGAGCTTGTGACTTGAATCTTCCAACACATATGAGTTCAGCCCATGGCTTCAAGTCACTATCACTAATAAATTGATCCTCAACATAATATGACTCCTCATAGCTTGATTAGTACTTCGACTCAATGCAAGTACTCTCTTATTCACCTTAGCTATAGTACCTCGGTCTCCTTGACCTTCACCTTTGCTTAGTACCTCAAAGTCCTTTCCTTGCTATCTTCACCCTATCAAGCCATACTCAAGTCACATCATATTAAGCACCGATTGAAAATCATTTCTACAATATTGTGAACCTTGCTTGAATATCTTGTAGATATGAGTGTTGAGATCAATCAAGCTTTGATATATGAGACTCCAAATCAATATGGTCAAGCCAATTCACAATTCCTTAGATCTTTCTTATTTTGGTTTGACACTCTCATCACTCACTACAATCTCTATCCTCACACTTCTAGCTTGATCATATTAATGCAAAGTGATTTTCCACATCTTTGTCCATACAAGCAAACTAAAGTAGAGACCATCTTATATCAAATATACATTGTCTCCTTTGTCATTTGACATTTGTTTGGTGTTTTCTCACTAATGCACTATTGATTCATTATTCATTCCTTGATCAATACTAGTTCACTATCCAACTTTTTATGTTCATGCAAAGCAAGCCAATATAGAGACCAATCCATAACTATCAACTCATGTCTCATTTTCCATTTGTCAAACATACTTGCTTTCCCATGATACTATGATATCCCACAATATAGAAGTCATTTCATTGATTCCATTTGCATTGTTGTCTTTTGCTTGAACTAGATTGTTTTTATAGTCTTCCAATACAACAATACATAATTTGACCTTCATCTCAACACTTTGTGGAATACCATCAAGTTTGTTTTTCTTGTTTAACCTTTGGTACACTTAGTAAACTTGTTAGACCTTTAATTGTGTTGTCATTCATTTCACCAAAACCCACTAAAGGGTTAGATGCACTTTCAGAAAGAGAAATTGTGGGCACACAAATGATACAGTGTACGAAAAGAGAGGAAATGCACGTGGACTGTGTCCACCCAAAGTTTAAAGGAAAAGGAAACACGTACGCACACCATCCATGGCGTGCTTTTCGTAGCGTGCGAAAAGAGAAAGAGAAATGTTCGCGCTTGTCGAAAAAAGAAACCAGGCGGTAATTATTTTTTCCTTAAAAGGAAAGTGTGAGTTGTCCGAGAATCGTTCGCTAGATTAAGATGGAGTGAGCATTCGCCAACTAGTGCCGCCCCTTTTTATAATATTTTAGTAAACTAGGTCGGGTCGGAGTGTCCATGTATAATTCTTATAACCTCCTAGGGCGCCACAATGACGTGTTGTGTTAAACTTTTTCTATACCTTGATACAAAGATGCGCAAACCTTTTGTGTGATCAAGAATTTTTTTTATATATTCTCGGATTGATAATTGTAAGTCAAATTATCACCTTATAGGTATTGTATAATGACATTTTTTAGCAAAAGATCTCTATAGTAATAACTAACTTTAATTAATTATTAGGACACTCACGCCAAAGTCCAAACACCATACCTAGCAGAAGAAAAAACAAATCTGCGTCGCCTAGGCACTTCCTCCCTCGCAGCCCACGTAGTAATTAATTAGGCCTCCTACGCTGTGCAGATGGGCCTACGTAATTTTCTTGCAAGCGATCGAACGGCCCACTCTTGCGAGGCCCAACCCAAGTACAGCTGCTTGCAAATTTCCGAGCTTTACCCTGAGGCCCAGCTGGCGTATCAGCCGCGCGAGCTGGAGTCAGCCCTGCGAACGCACAAAGGCCCACGCACATTTTTTCTCTTTCTCTTTCTACCGCCCAGTCGCCCACACCCACAACACAAACGCATGTGACTCCCTTCCAAAGAAAAATCAATCAAATCAAGAACAAGAACTGGTCGGTCGGACAGCCTCTTGCTCTATTTTTTTTCTAGGAACATGACTATTGTTAGTGGTGGAGCCAGAAAGTCTATAAAAGGAGGTACTCTGGTACTGGACTAGACAAGGGTGCTAAGTGGATTAAAAATAGATGCAATTTGGTTACTATACTTGCACAGTGCTGTAGAGCAACAACGTACAGAGCACAAAAACGAAAACGTACAGAGTGTCATGAGACAGGCAAATGGACGGACACTCGTGGACTACACACTCACAGGCAGAATCTCGGCCATAATGGCACACCCGCAGCCTACTAACGGACCGGAGGATGTCTGGGCTGGTCGGACGGCTCGGCACAGCACGGAAAGGGGGCGTGGAGGAGAGACACGCACGACGGGACAACGTGTGCGCCGTGGGGACGGGGACCTGGTGCACGTTATGCTGCCGCCGCCGTGCCCCCCACGGCCGCGACGCCACGGGGACACGCCCCACCCCGCCGGCCGTCGCCTTTTTTCCCCCTCGCCCCCCCGGGTCCCCTACTCCCCTCCCTTGAGCCCTGATTCGTCGATACGGGTTGCTTTTCTGTTTTCTCTATCGATAGAGAGAAAAAAATGAGGGAGGTATCAGTTCTGGAAGGAATCTAACGGGGCACCGAGCACGGCGAAAGTGATCTCCCCTTTTATGCCTGCCTTTGCCTGCTCTGCCTTTTACTCGTAGTTTTCTTCTTCCCTGGGATTGGGTCTCGGCGATCATGCCCCCCGAGGTGTTGCCTTGGCGACACCTTCTTCGTAGCTGCAGCGGCCGGGAAGCCACGTTGGGTTCGTGATTCTGTTTTTTTTAAAAAAAAACAATGGTTCGTGATTCTAGTTTCTTTTTATGTTTTCATATATGAGATATAAACGAAGGCCTAGTTTAGAGGGCGAAATAAATTGTGTTAAGCGTATGGTTTGAGAATGAGAATTGACAGTACGGTGACAGGAGTTAAAATGACAGTGACACGTGGCCTCTAGCGCTGCATGAGTGGCACAACAGAACTGGTGCCATGGAGGGCCCGTTTGGTAGGACCCACTCTGGGTCCTACAGAAACAGCTCCGGCTCTAACTCCTCTGAAAAAGTGGCTTTTATGAAGGAGCTGTAGCCGTTCTTAAAAAATGTTTAGTAAAACGGCTCTTCTCTTATTAACAGTTTCCATTTATGCACTAACCAAGGAGGAGCCAGGAGAAGCTTGTTTTCGTGGCTCCATTGCCTCAGTAGAAAAAATGCTCCGGCTCTTTTGGGCTTCGCCCTCGGTGCTCTTCCTGGAAGGAAATTACTGTTTGGCAGGGCTTCGGCAGGAGCAGGAGCCGGAGCTGAAGCCGCTAACGGAGCCCCGCCAAACGCCCCCGAGGTACTCCCTCTGTCCCAAAAACTGTCGTTTTGGGTTTTCGTACCACATATTTGATTTGATTTAAAATAAGTTCAATATTTATATCTTTAAATAAATTTATTAAAAAACTAGACAAAAAATCTTTTCGATGATACTAATTACTTAACCTAAATATTTATATATTTTAATATATAATTGCCGACATTTGTGTCTCGAGAAGCGAGAACGATCGTTATTTTGGGACGAAGAGAGTACGTCCTAAATGCATCTCCACGTCCTAATAAATAATAGATATCGCAGCAGAAGGATGAGAAGCTTGTTTTTGTGGCTCCATTGCTGCAGTAGAAAAAATGCTCCGGCTCTTTTGGGCTTCGCCCTCGGTGCTCTTCCTGGAAGGAAATTACTGTTTGGCAGGGCTTCGGCAGGAGCAGGAGCCGGAGCTGAAGCCGCTAACGGAGCCCCGCCAAACGCCCCCGAGGTATCCCTCTGTCCCAAAAACTGTCGTTTTGGGTTTTCGTACCACATATTTGATTTGATTTAAAATAAGTTCAATATTTATATCTTTAAATAAATTTATTAAAAAACTAGACAAAAAATCTTTTTGATGATACTAATTACTTAACCTAAATATTTATATATTTAAATATATTATTGTCGACATTTGTGTCTCGAAAAACGAGAAGGATTGTTATTTTGAGACGGAGAGAGTAGTCCTAAATGCATCTCCACGTCCTAATAAATAATAGATGTCGCGGGATAAAAGGCTTTAAGGCCATTGGCTTCGTTTTCTTTTGTACTGGAAGGCGCTCCCGTGATCCGATCCTACAGCTACCATGATCCGTCAGCAGCGTATCTATATCCGCATCATGACATCTGTGATCGGCAGGAGCCGAGTAGAATATCGCGTGCATGAGTGTGCCGGCCGGCCGGTCGGAGTACAACTAGGGGGGTGTAGTGTAGGCAGGCCCGGGGTGGGCAGCGAGCGAGCGGCAGCCGGCACGACAGCGCGAGCAGGGTGACATGCCAGTGGTTCGCGCAGCGCGGTCTGCCTTGCCTGCCTGTGCCTGGGCGGCTGGGCGGGCCACCATCACTGCCACCAACCCATTCTCTTTTCCATCCATCCAATCCACCACCTCACGTCATCGCGCCGGACCGACGGACGCATGCATGCATGCAGTCGATGCAGCTGACATCGGTGGGCAAACACGTCTGCTCGCAACGCAAACCCGTCTGCAGCGCCGCTGCCGGGGCCTGAGATCATCGGACATCGGACATCGGTCATCGGTGGGGGTGATCTGCCTCTGCTTGGGCTCTCCGAGTCCCGAGGCCGCGCGCGTTGCGTGCGCAGACAGACGGACGGACGGGTGTCGCATCCGGCGCACCTGCCTGCCTGTCGCGCAGGCGCAGGCGCAGCAGCCCGCGACGAAAGACAAGTGACCCACGAGGCCACGCCATCGGATGACTTGAGCACTGTGCACTGAGCTGAGACGCCCTGCCTACTACTGTACTCGTAGGCTACTAGCAGTAGCGGGCAGGGCAGCGGCGCGGCGCAGTGCGCAGGGGCGGCAGGGCAGGCCGGGCGTACGAAAAGCAGGGCGCGGCATACGTTGTAATGTAGGGATGATCGCATCGCATCGCATCGAATGGCATGGCATGGTTGGACAGACAAGCTAGAGATCTCCTTCGATTCGATCCATGACTACCGGGGCGATTCAAAGACTAGTAGGGACTAGGAGGAGGGTCCGTGCCGTGCCCGTCGCGTCCGCCGGCAGGGTTCACTACTGTCTAACAGCCCATGAAACAGATCGAGACACTGGTAACAGTGCAGTAACAGGAGCCTCCATTTGGTTGCTGGCTTGCTGCAGGAGCAGACGAGCAGGAGTACGTACATTAGCACTACAGTATGCCTATGCCAGTTTCCAGCCCGTGCGGCTGGCTTGCATGTGCGCGCAAATGTCAACGCTACTCCATTTTCCCAGCTGCGGCCATTGTCCATCCACTGAAGGCCAAGGCCAGGCTTGGGGCAGCCACGACGCGCGAGTGATGAGGCCCCTCGTGTCGTGCGTGCGAAGCGCCGAAGCCCCGGCCCCGGTGTCGGGACAGGGATTAATCGGAGGCACAGGCCGGCCGGCAACGCCTCCCCCGTGGCCCGTGGTACGGACTACTACGCGGGTGCGCGCACGTGAGCAGGACGGACCGCCAACCGGCAGCGCATTTACGCCGCCCGTCACGTCGAGCGCCGAGGAGGAGGAGGAGGAGGGGCCAACCGAGCAGGGGCCCTGGGAGTCTGGGGCAGGGCTGGGACAAAGCGAGGGGTGGCGGGCAAAAGATCTCGCCCGTCCCGTACGCGCACGGGGAACGGAGATAGTAGGTGGGGGACGGAAAAGGGCGTTCCGGACCGGTCCCTCCCAGCGGCCGCACGCACTGCGCTCTCTGGCCACTAGCGAGCAAACGAGCAGCAGCATGGAAGATGCGCCACTGCCGTGTACCGTAGCGCTGAGTGCTGCTGCTCCAGTGTAGCTGTGCTGCGATGCGACGGTGCTGTCTCTGGCGGTGCGTTGGTATGGATGCAGTGCGGCTCACCATCACGAGGGCCCCGTGCCGAGCCGCGTGCGTGCGGAGCCGTCTTTTTTTTCCCCTTCCCTTTGAGCCGTCTTCATTCTCTGTGTAGCCTGTGCCTGGTGGTATGGTAAGTCGGTAACAATCGCTTTTGATCCCGTCGTCGTCTCGTCCAGTCGTCCGTAATATTAGCACTGATGATTCTGCGTGGAACGTGGTAAGAAAGCTGGATCCATGCGGTTTTGGTCCTAAATATAAATATGTGCGGCCCGGCCCGACGACGCGGAACAAGATCCCCTGTCCTATTGGTGTTGATGTGATTCGACGTCAGTAGTAATTCTTCTTCTCCAACAAATCAATCCCCCAGCTGGATACGATCGTCCGTCCATCCAGTGCGTCCACTGAAACTGCTCATCGACTGGCACACATGAGTACGGAGTATGCTTCATTTGGCCGACTAACCGGAGGCGGTTTGCTACTGGTAGTATAGTACTACTCGACCATACTCCAGTCCTTGGACGGAGTACTGTACAGGCAATGAGATCTGTCGTCCGTCCCCTTGGACGTACTACGGGGCTAGCTTATATTAACGCAAATACTAACAGTTCAGATTAATTCCAGAGCACACACACACACACACTCCATTTGTTTACTTTGCTCTTGCTCGTCACTTCTGCTGCTGCCGCGGCTTTACCAGCTCGATCGCTTTGCACAAAGGCAGCCGAGCCGATGGGCCTCCTTTATTAGCCGAAGGCGACGACGACGTGTGCACC
This sequence comes from Microstegium vimineum, assembly GCA_022036555.1. Lineage (NCBI taxonomy): Eukaryota > Viridiplantae > Streptophyta > Magnoliopsida > Poales > Poaceae > Microstegium > Microstegium vimineum. The sequence goes on from CM039124.1 coordinate 60,702,079, forward strand.
CTTTCCTTTAATTAGACTGCCAATCGTATAATTGTATACTGTGTCATGCATCAAGCGAACATATGCCTGCCTGCCTCAGGCGCTCGATGGCTTGGCGAGACGTACTGGTCAAAGCCAGCCAGCGATACGTCGGCCATGCATCGCTGCGTCTGCGTAGCCGATAGCGACGCCGGCATGTGAGGTTTATCTGTTGTATAAGTATATATTAATTAATTAATTAACGACGACTCACGTTGCGCCGTGTTATTTTCTGACAGCGACTTCGATACTCGTAAGTGCTTGCCCGTCGCCTCCACACATGCATGTGCCTGCCAACGACTATATGCTGTGGTGTGCTGCCAGGTGGCTATATATATTCCATCAACTTCACATTGCCAATATTAATCTCGTGTTTATCGGTGATAAACCGTGTACTATGGCCGTGGCAAGCTTAGTCATCTCTATTTTATTGTTCATACTCGTGCCATCAAATGGAAGAGAATGTAACGGAAGGACAAAACTGATGAGTGCTAGAGTAAACGCTACTGCTTTTGACTAGGAGTTATTACTACCGTTACCTGTATGGAAATTGATAAGTGCTAAATTTTGAAGTAGATCACAATGAATATCATTGTTAGCATCTCGCAAAAAAAGAAGAAGAGTATCATTCTTATAAAACTTTGACCTAGCATTTCGTCCTCAAGAACACATTTCCATATAGGCCCAACAAATACACACGGAAATTATTTAAAACTTTTACTACAATCCCTTTATCCAGCGGGGGCTACTACACGTCCAAAACGAATATAAGCCTTTTTGTGTCACTAGCTAGACATAATTCTATGCCTTTTCATCTAAGTCTATAGAATTTGATTGAATTAGAATTAGAATTAGAATCATATTGTTTGGGCAGCCTATTTTGGTAGAAATGGAAATTTCACATAATTTCAACAAGCGCAACACCTACGCAAGAATCTTGGCCTAAAAAATGAAAATGATGATTCCATACTTGCTCTTGATGCCCATCATGTCCTCCGAAGCAGGGGCGGACTCAAGGTTGGCCAAAGAGTAGGGCCACTACATTTGACATTGATTGTGCTTGACTATAGGAAAAATGATAATTTGTCCACATAATTAAGGTCTAAGACTAGGATCATAGCCCTATTGGTCTTAGTGCTAGGTCTCGCACTGCTTCCAAGCAGCCACTTGTTTTGTAGTCGAACAATGACACCATCAGCACCACGAAAGCACAATCATATCAAGTATGCATGCCGAAAAATACCGGAAATTCAAGGGACTCAAACGAGCGTTAGAGATCACCAATTTGCCGCAACGGCAAGTGATAAGGTTATAATGTGAATATATGATCATGCACACCCTTAAGCAATGTACACCTTCTTTTTGTCACTTGAAATATTTGGAAGAAAAAGTAAAGACTACATCTTTGGATCTCCCAACATGCTAGTTTATATGCCATCAAATGTTGCTATAATGGTAAAAGAAGATATTGCTATAATAGTAAAATAAGATACTCTGCCGGAGATGGAGGCACACATTTCTACCGGAATAGGACATGTTTTGTGTGAGCTTTTTGTGACCAAGCTTTTTAGTATTGTGGTTTTCCTTTTTAAGTGCTGTGGACATGGAGGGCCCTCCTTAGAGAGGTTGGAGTTCCATGCCGCTCAACGTTCTTTTATAAAAAAAAACTAGTATACATTTCTATTCTATAAAAAAATAGGTACAAGTTTTTCATAGAACAAAAATGTTCAAAATTTATAAGGACAACTTCACACGTGTAGAATTCTGTTAACTTTTATTGTGGTTTTATATAAAAAAAAACTATTAACCCTCATCAGTTATCGTGACATAAGAATATTTGCATGTGTAGATTGTAACCCGAAACATTCATTATGACCGTTTAGATTGAGCAACACATTGATGTTCATAACACACGGAACATTTAAATGTATACTCATACGCTACTATAATAGATGGTTACTGATATAGTATCAGATAAAGGTTATCATACAACAACAAAACAAAATAGTAACATGATTTGTATAGTTAGCCATTTCGAGGTGTTAGTTGTTCTTCCAGTGATCTAACATACCTTTCGGCTCATATTATTTACAGTGGAGATTTGGCTCACTAGTATGTGCACATAAACCCTAGTGCATATCCACGCAGGCAAAATAAAAAGCAGCGGGACATTTTTCGACCTTGTATTCGAGATAAACCATAAGCATACTGATCAACAGAATTGATTTACATGTGGATACCTGCTGCTTTCAATCAAAAGGCCACAAAATCCTCCTGTTTTCCGGTGGAAAGGAAAAAAGAAATTCGCGAGTATATAATGCTGGGGTGGGGTGGCGAGGAAGAAAGGTTGAGAGGAGCAGCAAACAGGCTGCAGACAGCAGGGGTGCCAAAAGCGGGGAAGGAAGAGCGGAAAAGCCCACCACCGCCACCTTCCTCGGATCCACAACCCGGACGCGCCCCACCCGGGTCCTTTCTTCCTCCCTCCCCAGTCCCAGTCCCCAGTCCCACCCCCCTCTTCTCGCACTTCGCAAGTATTTTAGTCTTACTCTATTCGAGTCCTACCAGTGGCAGGCAGGCGAGCGAGAGGTGGTGGAGGAGCGGACGGAACCATCGCCTGCTGCGGCTGCCTGCGAGATCTAGGCGAGCGAGCGCGCTCGGGCGGCCATGGGTGCTCGCTGCTCCAAGCTCTCCGTCTGCTGGTGGCCTCCCCACTTCAAATCGCCGATGCTAGGTACGCCGCCTACCGCACATTGCCACCGCTGCATCTCCCTAGGATTCTGCGTGTTTTTTCCCCTCTCCTCTCACTCTCGCCGCGCCCCGCGCCGGATTCTTCTGTTGGGGCCGCGGCGTCGTTCCGGCATTTGGGGCTGGTGTCTCTTCTGTTTTGTTTTCCCTTTCTGCTGCGGCTTTTCTGGGGTTTCTGCTGTTCGTTTCCGCGTGCGTGATTTCGTGCTTCCGTTTGGTGGGATGCGGCCCCGTCGATCTCGCTGGAACTGTGGCTCCGATCTCATCCGGTCGATTTGTACGCACGCGCAAGGGCGATCCGAATCGTGGTTCGCTCTGGCCGGTGGCCGCCACTTGCTGCGCTGATTCCTCACATTTCTCCTCCGCTCGGTTCGGCGAATTCGTTTGCTCTCCGCGTTCCTTCGTGCACTCTCGTGGCGGAGAGCAATGCGAAGCTAACAGCTAGTGGTTTGCTCTTGATTCCGAGCGAGGTGTGCCGCTGTGTCTGTGTGGCTGGCTGTCTGCTCGCGTCCTTGGTCCTGATCCGACGGCCGTGTTCGTTTCCCTGTGTGCAGAGAATGGCACCGCCGAGGATGACGGCAGCGGCGTGCCGGTGTTCGCCGAGTACAGCCTCGACGAGCTCCGGGCGGCCACCGACGGCTTCGCCCCTGACCGCATCGTGTCGGAACACGGTGAGAAGGCGCCCAACGTGGTCTACCGCGGCACGCTCTTCAGCTCCGGCCGCACCGTCGCCATCAAGCGCTTCGGCCGCTCCGCCTGGCCGGACTCACGCCAGTTCCTGGTCAGTGTACCTCGCTCCGTGTGATGGATGGATCGTTTCTCATGTTCCGTCTTGCCTCTGTGGCGTCTGATTGAATGTCTCCATGTCCGTGGGTGCAGGAGGAGGCGAGGGCTGTTGGGCAGGTGCGCAGTGGTCGGCTGGCCAATCTCATCGGTTGCTGCTGCGAGAGCGGCGAGCGTCTCCTCGTTGCCGAGTTCATGCCGCACGAGACATTGGCAAGGCATCTCTTCCACTGTATGTTTCGTTTCTCCTTCCTCACTCTTCTGTCTTCTCTTACATTAGCTGCATCCACTCTGGAAGTGTTACCTTCAATTAGAAGGCTGTTCAAGTTAGTCTCTGCTGCATAACTCTTTAGCTGTTTGCTTTATTTGACGCTATTTCTGTACTTTAGGCTAACTGGAAATCGAAACTGGTCTTTTATAATTAATTCTAGTAACCATATTTAAGGATGTGTGTTTGTTGCCTGTACCTCAGTACCAGTAACTACTGTAGAAGTGTTGCCTTCGGCTGGAGAAGGTGGAAGTAGTTTCTACTGCCAAATCCTCTTACCTGTTTGTTTTATCTGGTGCTATTTTTGTACTTTAGGCTAGCTGAAAATCAACACACTGATTTTCTATAGTTACCTTTAGTCTCCAAATTGGTGTTGTGTCACTTTGTTCTGGTTGGAGGTGCAGTAGTCATTCATGCCATTGATTTTTAGGCCATGCTAGAGGACATCTGTAGCTTGATTTGCATCTAACCTGCAAGTGTTGGTTCCAACAAATGGTACTTATTAGAGATGATTCGAATTGCTATGACCTTTCATTTATGGATCACTCTCGAAGGGATATGGCTGTCAGGAGCTTTTAGCATTTATGTTTTTTGATCATTAAATGGATTATATCAATCTAATATATACAGTTGCTCTGTGTCAAAAAAGGATGATAGCTCTGCATTTTATCCTCATGGTGGTTATATGTGGCAGGGGAGACAAATCCATTGAGTTGGGCAATGAGGATGAGGGCTGCGCTTTATGTGGCACAGGCGTTGGACTACTGCAGCAGCAAAGGGAGGGCACTCTATCATGACCTGCATGCATACAGGGTCGTCTTTGATGTGGTAGGTCTTTACTTGTTTGCATTAGTCACATCTCAGATCTTTCATACAAAAGCATTAGTCCTTCTGTGTTTTGACTGTGGGCCAATTTTGTAGGATGGTAACCCAAGGCTATCATGTTTTGGTCTGATGAAGAACAGTCGGGATGGAAAGAGCTACAGTACTAATTTGGCCTTCACGCCTCCTGAGTATCTTAAGACAGGTAAATGTGTCACACACTAGCAATAGTATCCCATGAAACATTTTGGGAATGTGCCTCTTCATTTTTTTAACTGTTATCTGTTCTACAGGCAGAGTAAGTCCTGAGAGTGTGGTTTACAGTTTTGGCACTGTCTTGCTTGATCTTCTGAGTGGAAAGCACATTCCACCAAGTCATGTAAGTTTTCCTACTCTATGTGTGCTTTTAAAATATTCTACAACTATAATACATTGGTGCCGTATTGCTATTAACATATTCTACACTTTATATAGAAATAAATTTTACACTAACCTTTTCTCTCCTTTATTTAGTTCTTTGTGTGGGATATTTAGTGTAACTAGTTTTGCCATTGGTATATTTTTCGAGGGAATGAGTTGACATTACCTTTTCTTTTCTTTTCTTTTCCCTGTAGGCACTCGACCTTATAAGAGGAAAGAACTTTCTAGTGCTGATGGATTCTTGCTTGGAAGGACATGTATCCAACTCTGATGGAACTGACTTGATGCGATTAGCATCCCGTTGCTTGCAATATGAAGCACGTGACCGTCCAAATCTGAAAACTGTTGTATCTGGTCTCGCAAGTCTCCAGAAAGATGCTTCTGTAATATTCTTTCTTACTATAGTCTTTTTATGTTAAAATTCTTATACCATGGTGATTATTGAGTATGCAAATGTCCCTTGTTAAATTTTGTTTCAATTGTAAATTAGAGGTACAAAGTCCAATTTTATATTGCTCGAATGCACTTAGTGCGTGTGTTGAGAACACAAAGGTTGGTCGTGTGTGCCATACATTTTATCTTGTTTTTTCAAGCATGTGGACTTATGTCATTATTTATATAGTTTTCCTTGCTTAATAGTTCTAACTGAATTTTCGCGCAGACTCCTTCACACACTTTGCTGGGGATCCAACATGATAAGAAAAACTCAGATCGATCTTCCTTATCTGCTATTGGGAAAGCTTTTGCCAGAGCAGACCTGAACGAGGTGCATGAAATATTGCTGCATGATGGATATAATGAGGACGACGAGGCTAATGCTGAGGTAAAAGAACTACTCCCTCCACTCCAAATTCATTCCAAATTATAAGGCATTCCATGAATCTTGGAGAGCCAAAGCATCTCAAGTTTGACCAAAATTATATAAAAAGTTATAAAGATTTGTGACATAAAATAGATATACTATCAAAATATAATTGATGAAGAGTCTAATGATACTTAGTTAGCATCATAAATCTTATTATTTTATCATATAAGTTTAGTCAATCTTGAGAGATGTTTTGACTCCAAGATTCTTGGAATGACTTACAATTTCGGATGGAGGGAGTATTTGCCAGTAAACCTTATTCCTAGGATGTTTGTTGCTGCAACACTATTGTGCTTTACTCTTCTCAGCAAGTAACTATCCAATTACTAGAGCCATGTGATAGATAGATAAACGAGGGTTGCCATCAATGGTCTTGTATGGCCAGGTCATGTTATATACTGCGCCCCCCTTGTTTGCACTGTACTCTAATAAAATATTGAAAAAGAGACAAGATGTTATTTCACTCCCATTTTATACTGCTTTAATGTGATAAAATACATCATCAATCATGAAGGCGATAAATATACCTTATCTTACTCTGTTTTACTAAATTAGTAAATTCTAACAACTTGCTTTGAAAAATGGCATCCATATGCTCGTCGCATTCTGCATGAAACACAACTTTGAGGTTTCATTCATATTGCAACTATTTAATCATGCTCACTCATATTCTTACATTTGTATCTTGAATGCTGGAACTTGCAGCTATCTCTCCAGTCATGGAATGGTGATGTATCTGAGAGCTTTGTTGTTAAGAGGCGTGCGGACAATGCTTTTAAGTCTAAGGAATTCGCGACTGCAATTGAGTGTTACTCAAGGGTATGCTTATATTATCATGTGATGCACACCAATAACCTTTTGTCCTATTTCAGAATGGTACCTTTGCTATTTCATTGTGTTCAGCCGCTTTTAAATTGCTTTTCTTCGAACTACAGGCATTTTTATGTGTTTTCGGAGTAGTGGCCCAATTTTTTGTCCTCTACTGTGTTGCTATGACGGTCATTAAGTTAGCATGTGTAAAGTGTTTCAAGCATTGAGGTTTAGTCAGGTGGTTCTATAGCTAAATTGCGATGATACACCTATTGACACAGTTGTGATGTGATAATGAAGACATAGTCACTGTGAAGTACTCTGTTGCAGGATTTTGTTTTTGGCATGTTTTCTTAGCACCTTCAGGCTATTAATCTGTGGTATTTGGATACTTGGCAGTTCCTCGACTCCGGTGCAGCGGTTGCTCCAACCATGCTTGCTCCAACCATGGTTGCTCCAACCATGCTTGCGCGGAGATGCTTCGCTTATGTGGTGACTGGCAACCCACAGGAAGGCCTTGAGGATGCAAAGCGAGCCGGGGTTATTACATCCGACTGGCCGATGGGATACTACCTGCAGGCCATGGCACTTCATAACCTGGGAAGGGAGGCTGAAAGCCAAGAAGCACTGAAGATTGGCACTGCCTTGGAAGCTGCAAGGAATAGTAGAGCTAGAACTGTATAGCCCTGAATTTGTGATACCCTGTCCTGCTTGTACCTAGATCGCCTGCATTTCGGGTGCCTCTCTCCAATGCTTTGCCACCAGTAGGGCTGTTTTTGGTATTCCCTAACTTGTATCGGTATTTCCCGTGGTTTTACAAGTCAAAAACTCCTAGGTTGGCTGTTATTACACCTCCAATATATTCATGAATACAGGAATGGGCAACTAGTTTGCAATAGCATTCTCTTGATGTGAGTTTGTAAAGTGACAGAATTTCCTTTTATTTCATCAAATTCATGTATATACAAACTTTTGAACTCTGCAACTTAAGATATTTGAGGTCAGGCAACCTTCAACTATGGTTAATCCTTGAGGGCATCTCCAGTGCTAGGTTTTCTTGTGCACTACTTTCTCATTCCCAAAATAAGTTCATGTCTTGCACTTCGAGGAGTTTAATTAGACAGCGAGATGTGTTGAGCAGTATTGTATCTATCGAATCACGTCAAATTTTTTTTTCCGTCGAATATTTTTCTCTCGAACCACGTCAAATTTTGTTTTGTGTGTGTGGTCATAGCTGCGTGGTTGCGTTGTGTTTGCTGTCATACTTTCGGTTTGTCTATACAGTGTGTTGTGCTCTTAGTTTGTGTAGAATGTGTTGTGCATTTCCCTTGGTGTGTGTATAATGTGTTGGCCATTTCTATGTGTGCGTGCTTGAGTGTGTTGTGTATAAAAACATTTTTTTACTTGGCCTAGTCCTGCCACCTTGGTCCTGCTTCGCCCCGCAGTCCTTGCCGCAGCCGCCGTTGCCGTTCCCCATGACCTGAACTGGGATCTTGTACTTGTACCCGCCACCACCCTTCTTGTTGTCACCGGCATCATCATCGATCTTGGGGTCGTCATAGAGATCATCGTCAAGGTCGTCCTCAAAATACTTGTCATCAAAATTCGTCGAATTCAGTGTTATCGTCCCCGATCTCGTCCTTCCTAGGGAGGTTGAACTTGATGGTCTTAGTGTCCTCGGCCGTCACCTGCGCATGTGTTGTCAAAGGCAACGACATCAGCATCTTGCCGCTGCCCATAGTCACGCGCTCTGGTGCGAACTTCATCCCCTTCATTTGCATCACCTGCTAGAGCTGTTGCACCGGCGGCGCCACCATCTTCTCATCCTTTGTGCTGCTTCGAAGGGCCTTGGCCCTTGTTGCCAGTGTCCAGTGTTGAATTGAACCATACAGTTCGGTTGAAGTTTGGTTCGACGGCTGTAACGTGGACATCGATTTATGAGGCCCATGTATCCACTAGTGTTTACTGTTTGGTAGAGCGGCGTGGTAGAGGCAACGTCGGATCGTCCACGCAAGAAACATTATTTAACTCTCTCTTGGTTCAGTGCATCTGCGAGGTTCGGATTTTGCGTCTGACAGCTACGGTTCGCTACTTCTAGGGTTCACGGTTCGATTTTCCTCTTGTATGGTTCGATTCCAATCAACACTAGAGCTGCTCTAACCCTTGCCCCCGTCATCCTTGGGCTGCTGCTGACCCTTCCCACCGTTGCCGGTGCTTCTGGAGCTGGGCAAAAGTGGCTTCGACGACTAACAACGAAGAGATAGGAAAGCAAAGGCAAAACACTTTAAGTAACGAAGGTAACGACAATGGTATAGAAAGAACCAAAACCATGAAACAAACGATGGTGTAAAGATCACAACTTTTTTAGTGGTCGATATGGAATTT
>CM039124.1:60711294-60843808 GCA_022036555.1 Microstegium vimineum
CCCCTCACAATCCACCGATCGGATCCGAAGACAATCACCTTCCTCCGCTCAACGATCCTCGTCGCTCCAAGCCATCTAGGAGGTGGCAACCTCCAAGAATAACAAGAACTCCCGCGACGACGACGATCACCAAGTGCCACTAGTATGCAATCAAAGAGAAATGCACTTGGATTCACTCAATCTCTCATGGAATTAGCACATGTATCAAAGAGATGAGTGGTGGAGGCTCTTACAAATGAGCACTAGAGTGTGAGTGATGAAAATGTGCAAGAGAGAATCCTAAGGGCTGGCCATACAACTATATATAGCCCTCACTCAAACACTAGCCGTTTCCCCTTCAAAACAGACTCTCTGCGCCACCTCCGGATGCACTTTTCACAGGGGGTCCGGACCAACAACAGCGTCCGGACCCTTCACCAGCCGAGAGACAACGACTCCGCTCAACGCTCCGGTCGCAGCCTCCGGACGCGCGCAACGCGCCGTCCGGACCAACTCAACTGCGTCCGGTCAAGCCCCCTTTCAAACGTCTCTTTCCCGCGCGCGTCTCTGCACGCCACGTGGCTCTGGACGCACGCAATAGTGCGGGTCCGGACCATCTCCTCGCTGCATCCGGACCTCAGCAGAGAGGTTCCAGAGTGCCCAAAACACTCCGGACCCTGTCCGGACGCACTTCACCGTCCGGATCACCTTCTCTAGAAACAACAGAGAACACCAGAGCTCCGGACGCACGTCCAGATCCCAGCGTCCGGACACTGAACACCGTCCGGACCCGTGCTCACAGCCAGCTGACCTAGGGTGTGTGTCCGAACGCACACGCAATGGTCCGGACACACCAAAACCCTAGCGTCCGGACCGCCAAACTTGGTCCAAACAGCCTCCAACTTTCTACCAAGCTTCCAAGGGCTAACACTAAGTGATCTCAACACTTGTGCACGTGTGTTAGCTTTTAGTTCACAATTATCTTGGAATTAGTTGGTTGTTTCACTTGGTTCAATTGATTTTAAATGCAATGCAATGAACCTAGTGACACATGATAACCGTAATCAAACACGAGAGCTCCCTCCTTGATAGTACGGCTATCTATCCTAAAAATGATCACATCCTCTATGATGTCTTAACCACCAAACCGAAAATGGTCCTAACTTTCACCTTTGCCTTCACACCATTTTCCTTTCCACCACCATGCTAGAGCTTGTGCCATCCACTTGATCCACCTTGCTCCATCACATGGTATGTACCAACCTATCTCATGATTCACACTTAGAGATCAAGGTCAGTACTTAGGTAGGTTTCATCAATTACTCAAAACCAAACACATGGGGCTCTCAGTATCCTCCGAAGCATCTTCGGGAATCTCATTGCTGAAGTTGTCGATGAGCCACTGTGAGGTGACACCAGAAGATTTCCTACAAATTTAGAAGACAATTAGAGGCGAATAACGCAAATAAAGCCAAGTACAAGAAGGTATTTTAGATGCTTACTTATGTTTCTTTGCCTGCTCGTCGTCAGGGGGAATCTGGCCACAGAAGGCGGCCACCTTCTCCCTCTAGTTGTCGTTGTCCACAATGCCAGTGACACAGAGGCCGTCAATACGAAGGCACAAAATCGCCTTCATATCCTCTAGTGTGATGGTCATCTCCTCGCAAGGAAGGTGGAAGGTGTGTGTCTCGGGCCTCCATCTGTGCACCGAAAAACAAACTAAGTGAACTGACACAAATACAATGAGTGATATAAACGAACAAGGGTCATTACCTGTCCAAAGCTGCACTAAGAAGTGAGGGGTTCAAGGTAGAAAGTCCCTATAGTACGACACGTACTATCTCCAAGAAGCCGGCACGCCGTATGTACGACGCGAAACGCTCGTCCCATCGAAGCTGCCGGGTATGAGTGCGTACCCTCAGAAGCGGCAACTCCTCGTCCAAGGCGCCGTACTCATGGCGAGCACCACGGTGGTCCTTGTCGTACTCTACCTCAAGGAGCGGGTGCTCCTCGTGTTGAGTTGGAGCCATCCTGTGTAACATACATTTAAAACAAGTTAGTGCAGGTAGAAACATAATAACAACATAATAACAAATTGAAAACAATATGTAAACTAATATGTTGGCTAAGTACAAATTCAAGTAAACATCATATATTATGTCAAAAAATAATATAAACGGACCTGTTGCCCAGGTCGTCTATGATAATTAGCCTTATGACCAGGTTTTTTGCAAACCTTGCACAAATTTTGACCACGGGTCTCATTGAAATCTCCCCCTCCATACATGTCATCACCGTACCCTCTCATAGCGTCCATGTCTCCCTTTAGACGCTTCTTTTTTTTCTACCCTTACCTAACTTCTTAAGGTCTGGATTGGGGGCATAATGAGGTCCATCAAATGGGGGCCACTGCGAAGGGTCAAGATATGGCTAAAAACTCTTCTCCCATACTCTCATGGTGTTTGACCGGAGGTACAATGAAGACATAAACCTCGAAGACAGGTAGTCAAATCCGCGCATCTTACAGGCTATTATCATGTGAGAGCAAGGGGCGTGCATAATCTGTGGGACGTTACAACTGCACTGAACATGCTCTAAATCAACACGGTAGTTGCGTCCACCATAACGCTCTTCGCCCATAGTTGTACCACCAAGCCCTCTGACACTATAGATATAACCGTTATTTCCATACGGCTCACCGGTCTGCTGCTTGGAATAGCCTTTTTCCTCCTCAATAAAAGCCTGGGCTGCCTGTCCCCACAACCCCAGTCTCAAGTATATCTCCTTGCGCAAGCTGCCATCTCTTCACAAAATATCCGTTGCACTTGAGAAAGGAGTACTCAACAACACCGGATACTAGCAACCCTCGTACTCCACGAAACACATGGTTGAAAGACTCGGACGCGTTGGTGGTCATGATGCCATACCTTCAGCCACCCTCATCAAATGCTAGTGCCCACTTTTCCTTTTGTTTCATTTGGTCATATAACCATAATTTGCCGGCTTCGTTCATTACCTTGTCTAGCTCTTTCAATGTCTCCTCAAACCGAGTCTTTGTCCGTACCATACATAGTGCCTTCACCTTCTCACATACCTCCTTCTTCCTCTGTCGTCGTCAATAATTAGCGCCGAAATGACGCATGCACCATCTATGCACAATGGGCGGGAATCCTTCGATATGCTCATTGGCAGCATGAAGAATACCTGCATGTCGGTCCGAGATCACACATATGGTGTGAGTAACACCAAGGACCTGGGTACGTAGAAGCCTCATGAACCATGACCACGACGAATTGTTCTCATCCCTCGGCCAAAGCAAAGGCTAGGGGAACTATCTAATTCTCAGGATCAACAACAACAACCATCATCAAAGTGCCCCTGTACTTTTCGGTGAGGAAAGTGCCATCAATACATACCACAGGCCTACAGAACTAGAAATCCCACTCCGTCTAGGAGAACGACCAAAAAACCCGGTCTAGTACAAGTCTCATCGGGTTGTGCAGAGGCCTAAGACGAGTCTCATCCAAAAACCATTTCATGCCTGGGTTGTAGAACTTCATTGCACTCAATATTCGGGGTATACGGTTGTATGCCTCCACCCAACTACCCCATCGGATCGCAAGTGCAATCTGCTTAGCACGCCAAGCCTTGCCGTACTTCACATGGTAGCTGACAAGGTTAAATATGTTCACCTGTAACATTGACACTGAGACATCGTTGTCCTTGTCAACGATAGCCAGAATACGTCGACCAAGATAACGTGCAGTGAGCTGCGGATGTGTTTCATTCCCGCTGTTATCCAAGCATTTGTGGGGTTAGACCACCGATTGTATCTTCCACTTCCCATCACGCTTCTTCCTCGCACTAAGCTTCCACATGCATGGATAACCTGCTTTACATTTAATTTGGTACCTCAACTCCTTGTCAGAATGAGTGACAACGTAAGGTCTATGGTAAAACATAGCATAGTCTTGAAGAAAAAGCTTCATTTCTGCCATTGTATTGAAGACCATACCCTTACTAAGCATTAGGGTCTGATGGTTATGCACCGAATGCCTTGCCATCTGCAAACCCATGTCACAGACTGCCATATGTGTCATGCTGACATCTCTGTAGTTTGGAACGCCAGTAAAAGGTACACCACCCTCACTCAACTGCATTAGTTCATTCTGTGTGTAAGGTGGAGGTGGAACATACTGAATCGGTTCGCTAACCCTACCCCATGGATCATAATAGGGTGCACCACCCTCTGGTAACTCATGGACCAGCGCACCATGAGTCAGCATTGCATGAAGTGTCGACACAGGAACATATGAGGGTGTGCCATGAGCCGGTACTAGCATTAGGAGGCACCTGAGTCCTCTGAGGAGGTGTACCCCCTTCATCCCCTTCGTCCTCAGACTCAGACTCAGAATCACTGCTAACAACATCAGGGACCCTCTCATCTTCAGCTTCCTCGTCCTCTTCACGTTCAAACTCCCCCACATCATAGTCGTTGTTTATCCAGAGTTCCATCTCATTGTGCACCAAATTCTTCGTCACCGCCTCCAACACCCTCATCAACATCCTCCAACCTATAACCATTCTCAACAACCACCTCAGCCATGTGTGCATTACAACTTTGGAGGATCCTATTGTAGCGGGTCCAGTGAGCAGAGGAAGACAAGGACATCAAACCATAATTGTCATATTTTGTCCCACTGTCATATCTGCCCCTAATTGTGAAATCACCACCAAACATTGAACTCAAACGGGCACACAGGTCAGTGAAGGTCGGTGGTTCATCAAACCATTCTAACTCCTCTTCCATATCCTCAAAAACACCATCTTATTTCCTAACACTTCCACCATAGAAAACCCGAATAGAACAATCCATCTACAAAACCATCCCACCGAAGTTTATCAAATGGTCGATTTTATTGCCCACTATAGTTATTAGCTAACTAACAATAAATCATAAAATTGTATAGCTAACTACTATTATCCTAACTAATCTACTATTATGCTAACTACTTCCACCATAGAATCTACATAAGTATACTAACTTAATAAAAAACTAACAATAGTCTATATAAATTGTATAGCTAACTACTATTATCCTAACTAATCTACTGTTATCCTAACTACTATTATACTAACTTATAAGCTACTAAACCATATAAATAACCTAACTAAACTAATTTGTAAACTAAATCCCTAACTAACAAAAATAACCTAACTAATAAACTAAACTAAAAAACAGTATAAATCAATACAATAAAAAAATTACCTTGGCACACTAGGAGGAAACCGGTGGGGCGACGACGGCCGTGGCAGAGCCGCCCGCGGAGCAGCTGGCGGGGGGTGGGGGCCGGCGGGCGGTGCAGGCCGGGGGCGTGGGCAGCGGCCGTCAGGCGGTGGAGGCCGGGTGCGGCCGGCGTCGGGCGGCCGGTGGGCCGGGGACGGCGGCCGGCGGCGGTGCCGGCCTCGTCCCGGGCGGGCGCGGCGGGCGGCGACCGGCGGCCGGCGGACACGGCGGGGCGGGCGTCTCGGGGGCCAGCAGGCGGCGGACGGCGGCGTGGCAGGGGCCAGGGCCGGGCGGCTCGCGGCGGCCGAGCGGACCGGAGGTGGCGGCCGGCGGCGTGGAGGCGGCGGCGGCTGGGAGGCTCGGGCTCGGGATGCTCGAGCTCGGGCTCGGCGAAAGACAGAGAGAAAGAGAGGTGGAAAACAGAACCACTTAACGGTTCACGGGTCTACCCCTTGCCGCTCAATGATCTAGGGAGCGGCAGGGTTGCCGCTCCATGGCTGGGGGAGCGGTAGCCTTGCCGCTCCACAGGTCATGGAGCGGCAAGGGCGGGCCCACCGAAGCTCCGTTGACCGGTCCTGACTGAGTCGGATTCTTGCCGCTCCATCATGCATGGAGCGGCAAAGGAGAAATACCGCTCCATGGATGATGGAGCGGCCAAAAGGGTTAGAAATAAAAAAAAATCGGGGTTAGAATTAAATTTAGATAAAAAATGATTAAAATTAAAAAAAATTCTGCATAGATGATTTATCATTCTTATTACGAGGAATCAGCTAGTAGTGTGCAATCTGAAGATACAAGGATGGTATGAACTCTTTAAGCAGAATGTATACGGTTGCAGGCTATGGAGGCGCTACTGGAGCAATACAATGAAGCAATTTGCTTGCAGATTTTCAGATGATTTTTTTCAAGTATTTCATGTCGGCCTTCAGGGCAATCACAGACAACTTTCTGCAGGTTATTCATGTCAGCCTTTTCAGGGCAATCCCATAATCTCCAGCATAGATTGTACGTGCGTCTAGAAGAGGCAAAATAAAAGACGCGGTAACATCCACGGTCATGGTCAAACCAACGGCTCAAATCTACTCAAACTGTTGAAGAGGTAGTTCAACTAGAATGGACCATTTCAGAGTTCAAAGTACAATTTTTAAAAAGGATCGTGAGTGGCACATGATATTAAGTCGCATGCACGACCTCGTCAAGTATCACTGTACGGCTGTACCAACCAGGCAACCACTAACATGTACAGGTACAATGGAACAAACCGCCAGTAACATGCAAACATGTGAGAATTCATTTATTTATCTATTTCTCGTTTTACAGATTGCGAGATTGTAAGTTATCAGCCGACAGAAAACGTGACGATGTTTTCACGTGAACGTCTTTCCTAATTATTTTTTTATTTTATACTCCACTAGACGCGTCAAAAACACTAAACCCGAGAGCTCCAAATTAAACTGAAATCGAAATCCTCTGATGGTTCGTTCTTCTCTCGGTTCTACAGTCATGCAATTTTTGCTTGAAATAAGTCAAGTAATTTTAAATCTAGCTAAATCTATATAAAAATAATAGCATTTATGATATTGAGTAAGTACTATTAGATAATTATGAGATATAATATTTTAATAGTAAAGCTATGTTTGACTAATAGTTAGTTGTTAATAATTAGCTTTTTTTAAGATCCAAATGGGTGCAGCTAATACTCTAAAGTAAGGCCTTGTTTGGTGGGGCTCTTGCAGCTCCGGCTCCGGGTACTGTAACAGTACTGTGGAGGAGCCGCTAGAGCCCCAATTTCCTAGCTTCTCTAGCTCCTCTCGTTTGCCCGTTGATTTTGCTAGAGGCTTCTCCTGTTCGGCTCCTCGCTACAGGCCAGCACAGGGATGTACAGGGATGCAGGGCAGGGAGCCGGAGCCGCAGGACGGTTGCCAAACAAGGCCTAAATTTAGCCAATACCCAACAAACAACTACCTCACTAGTTAGACCAAACCAACTAATAGCAGCTAACATTAGCTATTAGGTATTAGCTAGCTAAATAATAGTTGCTAATGAATCCAAACAAAGCATAATCTAAGGTCTCGTTTGTATCGGTAAAGCTAACAGTTATGTGGTATATAATTAGCTCCTTTGAATCAAACAGCTATCTCACTAGTTTAGTCAAACCAGCTAATATTTAGCTAGCTTTGGCCCAAACAAGCTAATAATTAGCTAACTCTAGTATGGATAGCTATAAGCTACTCCCTTTGTTCCAACTTAGAGGTCACAGGATATATATCGTGTGTTGCACCAGAGCCATGATATTTATACTAAACCTTAGTAATCAGATGCGAACACCTAAGCTTTAGGACTTCAAATCGGATATGGACACGTTGGTCCATTCTTTGTATCGAAACTAACTGAGCAGGATGCAGATGTGTGAGCTCT
Source organism: Microstegium vimineum (assembly GCA_022036555.1). NCBI lineage: Eukaryota > Viridiplantae > Streptophyta > Magnoliopsida > Poales > Poaceae > Microstegium > Microstegium vimineum. The sequence continues at coordinate 60,718,979 of CM039124.1, forward strand.
AAGTGGAGGATGATTTGTATCGGACACGAACACGTGAGCAAGGATCACGACTTGTATCACCGATAAGATAATGGTGTTACCGTCTTTTCAGGTGTATAAATTTTTGGCTTTTCTATACACAACTTTTATTATATATATAAATATAATTATATATTTAGATGCGTAGAAAAAGTTACGTATCTAGAAAAGAAAAAATGCCATATGATTTAAGACAGAGGGTGGTACGCATTAGCTAGCTAATCCAATGAATTCATTCAAAACTTCAATGAATACATAATTGTTGATATCTTTTAGATCTAATCAAATTTACAAGGTTGATTAATCTCGTTCAAGAATTGATATTTTTAAGTGACAGCTACTCATTTAAGACAGAGGGTGGTACGCATTAGCTAGCTAATCCAGTGAATTCATTCAAAACTTCAATGAATACTTAATTGTTGATATCTTTTAGATCTAATCAAATTTACAAGGTTGATTAATCTCGTTCAAGAATTGATATTTTTAAGTGACAGTTACTTATTTGAGCTTATCAGTTATGATATAAATATTTTTCTCCTACAATAAAACAATATCAATCGACTTATTAATTGCAGAAACAATAGGAGAAAAAAACTGCTCTAGATTATTTTTACTTTTAGCACCCCCAATGATTGAGAAATTATTAATTAACTAATACCTTCCACTTGCCCGCCCCTGCCGCGCTGTTTACGCCCACGTCTGACGTCTCCGCCCGTTTCCATTCCATTCTCCCACCCATCGCATCCTCCTCTCTGTCTCTCGTCATCGTCGCCACCTCCCACCTCCATCGGCCTCCGATCCCTCCACGAGCCTCCGGTCGAATCCGAGGTACGCAACGCGCGATTCGCCGCGGCTCTTTCCCATTCCGCGACCCGACCGATTCGTGCGGCGGCGCGTATTCGCCCCCACGGCTTCTTATTGTGTGGATCTCGGTGGCGTGCGTGCGTGCGTGCTGCAGGATCCGCGGCGGCAGGCACTGGTCGGCCGGCGATGGCGCACCGGGTGGACAACGAGTACGACTACCTCTTCAAGATCGTGCTCATCGGCGACTCCGGCGTCGGCAAGTCCAACATCCTGTCCCGATTCACCCGCAACGAGTTCTGCCTCGAGTCCAAGTCCACCATCGGCGTCGAGTTCGCCACGCGCACCCTCCAGGTAAATCCACCTCCCTCCCTGCCCTCGAATCACTCCGTATATGCGGGACTCGAGAGATTTATTGCATTTGCTGGGTCGCTGCCACCTCTGGAGGCGTATTGATCAGAGGCGATTGTTTGTTTCGGCTTGGACCCATGGGCAGAAATTTGGGTAGCTAAATCATTGTGCTCCGGTGTGTCTGCTGGAATGATTTGAAGGACGTTGTCTGCTCTAAACAGCATCGGCATATATAGATCTGTGGAAGTTTTTGTGTTGCCATGAGTGATTTTTGTTGATGGGTGGAAATTGAAATTGGTATGGAACTATGGATCATATATTTATACATGCAGAGAAGAAAACAACGAATTATTGTTGGCGGTACAGATTTTTTCGTCCTCTAGTAAACTAGTACAATAACACTTCAGTCAATATAGTGTCAATCAATGATTGTGAGTTAACAGTGCAACAGTACCACTAACAAACACCCAAAAGGAAATAAAAAAACAGGCAGATGGTTGTATTGAGTTGCATGCATGTTGCTGAAATATATCCTTCAGTTTGGAGGTTTCTCAGCTTGTCAGTTTAAACTCCATCCAATAGCGCATACTTTGCTGCTGGGCATGTCTTTTTTTTTTCTGTCACTTAAATATCTGTACTCGTCCTTACTCTTTAATTGACTGTTTTGTCTCATTATCCAATAACAAGCTCGAGCATGCTCTTGTTCGCTGATTGTCTTCTAATGTTTTGAGCTATAATAATGCAAAACATTGGTTTAAATTCCTGTATTCAACTTTACCAACATTGTTTTAATCCTAATTGAATTTTTTTTTATAGTGATGTTTTAGTTTCAGTTCTGCCATATATTGTTTTCGAGTTCACTGATACATTGTCTGGTGTATTTACATTTTACAAAAGATACACAACCATTGTGTTTTTCATTGTTCAACCTGGTATGAAAACGAGCTACTTGCTGAGAGCATGTAAGTGTGTGGTCTAGTTCAGGAATATTTCAGTAGGAATTGTGTGGCATGATGGATATCACGAGTTCATGTGTTGTTACCATTAGTGGATTTGTCTTGTTGCTTTAAATAACAGGCTATGGCCTGTTTTCTGAAGACATATCCTTTCATTAATTAAATATGTATAAGAAAGTTTAGGTATTACTGTTCTTTTTTTTACCCTTTTGTACTGCTTTACTGTTATCTTCTTATCTTTCTGTTTCTATGTGTTTAGGTACAAACTGTATTTTTCCTTCTGCTGATTTAATTAAGTTATTTCTGGGATGTTTTCTGATTAAGTTTGGAACTGCATTTTACAGATTGAAGGGAAAACCATCAAAGCTCAGATATGGGATACTGCTGGGCAAGAGAGGTACCGTGCAATCACAAGTGCTTACTACAGAGGAGCTGTGGGTGCACTTTTAGTCTATGACATCACGAAGAAGCAGACATTTGAAAACATACAGAGGTGGCTTCGTGAACTCCGTGACCATGCAGACTCCAACATTGTGATTATGATGGTTGGCAACAAGTCTGACCTTAACCACCTGAGGTCGGTTGCAGAGGAAGATGGCCAGGCATTAGCAGAGAAGGAAGGCCTATCCTTCCTCGAGACATCCGCTCTTGAAGCTCTTAATGTTGAGAAGGCGTTTCAGACCGTCCTCTCTGATATTCATCAAATTATAAGCAAGAAGGCACTTGCAGCCCAAGAGGCAGCAGGCAGTGGACCTCCTACTCAAGGAACAACCATCAACATTGCAGATTCATCTGCCAACACGAAGAGAGGGTGCTGCTCTTCCTAGGTGCAAACAAAGACAAGCTGCTGCTGCTACAAAAAGAAAAATCTCATGGAACGTACAACACTTTAGGTGTTATGTAGGTGACTTCTTTGGCCTGTAACTCTGGTGGGTTGTAATCACAATTCATACTTCAAAGAAATTCTTCTCTCAGGTAGATATGGTGTGTAGTTTTGAAATTTTGGTAGAGACCAATGTTTGGCAGACTTGCAACCGTGTTTTCTTTCAATGTTCTATCTTAATAGTCTTCTGCTGAAAAACCAAATCAGACATTTCTTGTATTTCTACTTGAGTTCGTTGTATTACCAGATATACTTTGGTTTCTGTGCTAGAACATGAGCATCCAGCCGTGCTTATCATTCTGTTCTTACGAATTCATGGTTTTACCCCTTGTGATGGTGGTTCATCATCCTGTTACTTGATTGCATCGTGTGATCCCCACCATTCTCACGTGAACAATACTCAAGTTTTTTACTTTTTTTCACATAACGCGTCATGATTGATCAATTTGAATCTCTGTTCATTGTTGTTCCATTCTGACAGAATCGGTTCTTTGCTACCAGCTTTAGCATAAATTGTCTTTCCAGTTGCACACTCACACTGCAAAGCTGCGCTGTCAGTAATGAGGGACCATGCATAACTCGTGGTGATTACCTCAACCTCATTTCTAACTGTTCACACATCGTCCTGGCTTTATATCCTTATATCACTTTCAGGCTGTACTCATTTATTTTTGAATGGGGTAGGCCGGAAACTTTTTGTTCCTTAATCTAAAAAAATTCTTACATCACTCTCGTGATCTGATCCATTTCGTAACAATCTATACTTGGCAAGGAGATATTTTTCTTGGCAATCTATCCTTGGCAAGGAGATATTTTTCTTGAGAACCTTAACAAAAATAAGGCTGGCAAGTGGCGATGCCAGTCCCCTATGAACTATCATTGCACCCTTTGGATCTGTCTTTGCATCGTTATCACAGTCAGTCAATCCATTTCGTAGCATTTTTTTACTTTCTCCAAAGATTAGGTGAGATTCATATAAAAAAGATCGAGAGATAATTCAGGTGCCCAGTTTTTCATAAATCAGCATTCATTACTAGCACTTTCAGAAGAATCTTCAAAGATTAGGATGAACAGGTTTCCACATTTTTGGCTGCAGAAAAAGTGCTATGATTTACTGCAGCGAATGCTACGAGCAGCCGCAGATAAGCACAGCCGAGCAAGCTGATTATTAGAAAACCAAAATCAGGTTTGCATTTCTAACTCTTCAGGAGTTTGAAATTTGAAGCATGTCCATCCATGTTTTTGGCTCCTTCTGATGGTCCCATTGGTCATGTGATGTACCTTGCATGGCTCATGCTAGTACCCAACCTTATTCAAACTTTTGTTGTATTCGTCTCTGGTTTTGTATCCTTATTATATCACTCTGTATGATCTGATTCATTTCAGCAGAATTTATCTTTGTTGGCGAGGAAGGAGAATGACATTCCATGAAGAGCCCAGTCTTTCATAAACCAATTTTTTTTATGGTCTTTCATAAACCAAATTGATAAATCAAAAAGTTTGTGCAGCGTTTGTCTTGAGAACCTTGATGAAAAAGATAAGGCTCGGCACACAGTACTCCGTCGTGTTTCTGTCTTTGCAGAGAAATGATTCAGATGCCCAGCCTTTCAGAAATCGGGTTATAACATTCTCAGAATAACCTTCTAAAGATTAGGATGGCCAATGTCAGGTCCTTTTCCCCAAAATTTAGGCAGATTCACCATTGTTTGGCTGGCTCACCACAGTTTCATAGAAATGTTGTGTTTTCTTTCAGTGTTCTTAACCAAACCTGTTGTAGAATCACGTCTGCACGCACTTCTAATTACCCATCCGTGTGTCCACATTTCTGTTCTTCCAGGCTGAACGGCTCATCTGTTCTCCATGTCTTTTTGGTCGGCCCTATCATTCTCTGTTCCTTGAACTACACTGCTAATCCAACATTCTGACAGAATTGAGTTCTCTTCTCTGCTCTCAGCTTCAGCATAAACTCCTTTCCAGCTTGCACTTTGGAACTGCATCTTCTCTGACAACCATGAAATACTCGTGCTACTGCAAAGACACTCTCTGCCGAGTAGATGTCTTTTCAGATTGTGCAGATGCCCCGTCGTCCTTCCTGCAGAGATCAACTTGCAAAGTTTGAACCGTCCTGAAAAAGAAAATAAAAAACAGAAGAACCTTTCCATGATAATAGTCTCGGGATGCAAAACAAAATTCGTTGCTAATTGTTGTGTTGGTTTCCGCTGATATATCACTCTCAGCCGATTCATCTCGCGACAACGTACCAGGAGCACTGCTTCAGATTATTCAGATGCCAAGTCTTTCAGAGATGACATTGACGGTGTTGTCAAATCTGAAGAGCATCATCTGGATTCTGTAAAATGAAACGATCCATCAGAGATAACAGATAAGGCCACTGCTAGTGACATTTGGATCGATCCTTGTGTCTTGTGATTTGTGAAATGTGACTGCATGCACACTGCACCCAGCATTCACCATTACCAACTTGTGATCTCCATTTGCAGTGTTGCAGCTGCTGCCAAGAAGGAAGAGTGGAAGACGAAGAACATGTTCTGTCCACACTTACGAAAAAAATCAGTCAATCTTTTCGTTTCAGCCTGAAGCAGATTCCATCATCTCAGGCAGAGAACACTTGCGATCGAAGATGCTCACCGAAGCCAGTGACAGCAAGCGATGCGTTCGTGCGGACCCCTTGTCAACTGCAGAGTCTCCTCCGATGGGATTCCCAGCGACGCAAAACGTTTTTGCGGAATTGTGTTCTGTCCCCTCGCCGAGAATGTGCACTGCACACTCATTGACTGCCTTTCTTCATGCTTCTTTTCTTTGTGTTTGAACTTTCAAGGCCCCAAAGCATGCATTGCAGGCCGTTCTAGAAACCTCGGCGGGCCTGGCTTTGGTTCGTAGGATCAAATCCAATGCATCTCTCATCACAGGTTACAGTGGCAGGCAGCTGTGCCCCTGATTGTGATCTCTCGTGCAGGTGGGGGTGTCTATCAGTCATGGAGGGGACATTTTGTTTTCTTTTCTTTAAACACGGTACAGACGCAAACACTCATAGACACTCACATCTTCGAGAGATTTTTAAGATTGACGTGGAACATTTTGGAAAGAGCGGCCATCTATAACGAGTATACTGAGATTCAGGTGAGCGGCCATCTATATTACGTGGAAATATAAATTGGCATTGTACAGAAATACAATTACGCTGGTTAACTGAACCCAGATAGAAAATTACCCTCATGATGGATTGATGTGAAGCGCACTATGGAGAAGCCAGCCAGTGCGTGTTGGATGCAGGAGCAACAAAGTATGTCGTTACTGGCTGCCACAAATCCTGATCCCCAAATGTGCTAATGCTCCTGTCATGGATCATTTTGTTGCCAAATTGGAACTCCAATGGTTACATTCTCCCATTTAAAAATGGTTACGTTCTGATTCTCTGAACTTATCCTATTAAGTAGGGTTTGTGTAGGCCACCTTGCCTGTCATGGAAAAGAAGGTTCATCCCACAATGATCCATATGCTTGTCCTCATCAGAGCTTAGACTAGACCATTCTAGAAAATCAATATTTATGGCTAGGGTAATACAAAAATACTCACGGACCTGTGGCTGGAATGCAATCTGCCACTGAATTTTTATTCCAAATCATCTCTAGATGCAGTTTTTTAGTGTAGGCCAGGGGGTTGACCGGGAGATTGCCCACTAAACTTGGAGCTAATCATGTTGCTCCCATCATGAGATTTTGGTTTGGGGGATTCCATGCTCCACAGCCTGAGGTAAAAAATTGAAATATTGTGTCTTGGTTAGGACGGTTTGGGAAAGTCAAAATGGGACCTTTTATCACCTGCACAAATGAGAAGAAAATCCTTATTTACAGCCGCTAAACTAATGCACTTGCATTTTACTGAAAAATCAAACATATATACAGCTAAAATGCCTGACTTTCCAATGCTCCGTCAGACAACTTCAACACCTTGTCTACAGGCTACAGCATATATATCTGATCTGATTAGCATCTTCAAAAGAAAGTAAGAAACCACGTACTATTTCCAGCACATTGCACATATCCAAATTTCCCATCAATCCATCAGGCTCGCTCGGAAAGACTGCTAACGGCTCTATAAAGGAACCATTGATTACATAGCTACATAATCCTCTTTTAACAAAGGCACAGCGTCGACACGTGGACTGGCACCACTACCCACAGGCCACTGATGCCACCCCTCACTAACCTCTGGCTTTGCAGCATTGGTCAAAGCCTGATAGCTTCACAAGATCTACTGAAAGCACAATGACAATTTAGTGTCTTCTCAACATGACGAATTGACACTAGTTTGGACTGTCATGATGCTCATAATGGGAGATCGACCAAGAACGTGCACCGTGATCGGATAGCTACAACCGATTATCCTGCTCCCCTGCACAAAGGCCGGATGGACCGATCAAGATCAATCACTCTAAAGTTCTCCATGAAACTTTGCCCAATAAGGGAGGTGTTCATAGTTATCCGACCTGTTGTTTTCAAACAGTCCCTGACGGGTGGGCCCTAGCGACAGCCCTATATCAGCTGGGCCCACATGGCGGCGGCCGCCGCAGAAAATGGTGTGTACCAGGAGCACTTACCGGCGGCTGGAGATCTGTACTATAAGCTAGCATCGCCCACTAATGAGCTCACTACAGATTTCTGCAGCATTTGTTTCATGTGCTGGAATAAGGTAGTTGGAAGCACTGATGAGTAAAGCCAAATAACCAAAGTGGAGCTGCAAATTAAAGGTGTGGATCGGAGTGAATCCATCGATCCGTCGACCCATCAACCAATTGCATCCAACTCAACGTTGTCGGCAATGCAAGTGCATGCATGCATGGATCCACCAATATTTTCAGCAAGTTTGATGCAATGCAACTACTACTACTGCTGACCATGGGATAATTAAAAACTTATAGTCTAAGACTGATGTGATGTACTGATCCATAATGTGCATATGCGACAAGGTCGTGGTTAGCAAGCTAAACATGGGACTGGACTGACCACAAGGATGCCGCCTCAGTCGAAGTCAGACCTAAAAAGTGACTCCATCGGTGCAAAGGGGTAACCTTTAAATGCACCTCCAAACCTCTTTTCAAATATTTGTACTACTTTTTAAAAAATTTAAAGAAGTAATATAAATACTTGAACTAAAGAAGTTTAGAGGTGCACATAAAGGTCACTCGTTTACACCCTAAGTGACTCTACTCATATACATGCATTATATGTGAGTTGCGCCACCGTCGCTCGGCAGCCCGGTTATAGGCCTCCTAGCCGGTGCTGCGATTTGGGTTAACGAGTGTCCAATGTAAACAATATAGCTTACAGTACATTAAGGATGGTTCAAGCGTTCATATACAACTCTTTGGCTCTCTAGAGCGCCGCTAAAACGTGTTGAAATTTTTTCTCTACATTAATACAATAACACGTAAATTTTTTGTGTGATTGAGAAAAAACATGGAACTAGATAATATATGAGGGCACATGCCATATTTGCAGCGTGTGGTCTGTGGATGAAAAAATTTCGGTTCAGAGACGGATGTAATTATTAGCCGCAAATGACAATCGGATGGCACATCAAGGTTGTTATCGCCTGATCTTGAAAATGATTGTGCTCCACCGCTGCACTAACAATGAAGACCAGTGCTCATCTCCTTTCCACCCAATCTTAGTTCCTCCGCACTGCCTGCTAGCCAACTTTCCTTCCGGTCGACAAGGCGTGCTGGAGCAAATCCCATCCATCATCCAATTTTGACTGGATTCGACATTTCAAAATCTGACCACTATTTGCTAGCTTTGATGTAAGCTTAAAGATGATGAGTTCTTCGTTTTATTCTTACAAACTGCTGGCAAATTTCCTGTGTTGCAGGCATGACGACGGTCTTCTGTCAAAGAGAAACTCTTCTGTCAAAAAAATAAACTATTGGCAGATCCAGAATACCCAAAGTACTACTGAAAGGTATGTTTTCTCTGTTTACATACAAAGTTAGATATGCATGCCCAGTTGCATTTGTTATAGCAGAATAAGACCAGATTTTTTTTAGTAAAAATATATAGCCCTTCTAGCTAGCCACGTACGAGTAGGCTTCATCATTACAGAGGTTCAAGTGGTATATGATATAAGAATTTGTCATAGAGAGGATAAACAAGACAACAATCATAGTGGAGTGTGCATGACAATATGACACACTAGACAGTTAATATATGTATCCATGCTGCTCTGAGCAAAATAGAACCTGCTGAATTTGGGTAATAACCGTGAATAATGATGTCGATATGAATTGATGAATGCTCTCTCTCTGTCCGCAAATGTAAGGACTTCTAGAATTTTTACGGCATTTAAGATGGATAGGAAAACACATGTGCCCTTCAATCAAGCACTAAGTAAAATCACAGTGGTACAATTAAGATATGAGAATTCTGTTAAAAGGTTGTCAAAAGGGAGGCCCTCTAGCAATCATTTATTTTCCTTACAGTATGGACATATTTTAAATCCTAGATGTCCTTATATTTGTGGACAGGGTTATATTGACTTATATCTTCATCCAAACCTTATACTCATGATATACACACTATTGTTACAATATGCGCTAAGAAAAAGATAGATGATAAAAATTCTCCCAAAACAAAAAAAAAGACATAGTTATCGGATTTTAATCGCTATTGACAATACAGTAATAGCTAATGGATCTATTTTTATAAAAAAAAAATTATGGATCTATTTTGCAACAGCACAGACTGAAAAGACAAGTTTATTCCAATGATTGCAGCCATTAAAAGAAAATTCAAAGTTTGAAAAGACTAGTTTATTCTAATGATTACAGCTATTGCAAGAAAATTCAAAGTGAGGTCAGTGCCAATGCATGCCATCCACAAATTATATTCTGGTGGCACGTGGTAGTAGTACTTGTCAGTTGTCACAAAGCAGTTAAACCAGCAGTGTTCCCCCCCCCCCCCCCCCCCCCCCCCCCCCCCCCGGTACCCAGATATGGGCTACCTAGGAGATAATATTATTCAGGAATAAGAATGTGCTTGTTGGATTAAACGACGATGGTCACTTCTGATTGACCCTTCACGTACGTTAAAAATAGCCTTGTAGGTAGCTTTGTTACCCACTAACGCAGAATAATGATATATAATCAGCTGGGAAATCGGGCTTCTCCACTAAAGCTGTGAAAATTGACCAAACTATGGGCCTATTAAAAGACATGTTTTACGGTTTTACCCCCCAAGAAAAAGCATGATTAGAAGAGAGAAATTAGTCCAGATATATATTCCCTCCATACTAAAAAACTTGTTAGGATAAAGTTTTAGTCAAACATTTGGAATATAAATCATGAATAACTTTTAAATTATTAAGTTTGAAAATGTGAAAATCATATCAATAGATTTATCTTAAAAATATTTTCATATATATATATATATATATATATTATATTTAATAAACATTTTAAAAAAATAAGCAGTCAAATTACACTTTGGAGACTGTGCCATTTTTTTAAAACGACAAGTTTTTTAGTATGCTAAGAAGAAAATTTCTAGCACCAGGTCAAGTAGAAACCTCGATGCTTCACGATTAAACAAAACATTTTCTGATTTGTTTGTAGACTGTGGTTGTGTTCTGACACAGGACTCCACAACAGCATAGGCATTGATTGTTACATTGTGTGCAAAAAGCTCCTAGGCATCGATGTTGAAATGGCATGGCAATTAATGTTCTCAGCATCGATCATGCATCCATTCGTCTTAAAAAAAACTGACTAGAACGAAGTTGTAGAAATGATGACGTGTAGATTATAGTATAGTGAACACTTATGCATCGATGGACGCCATGACATGGCCTCAGTGCCCTCATGATGGAAGCGGCAGCTTGCAGAGATGGTGTGATACTAGCCAGAGAGATGAACCTTCGCAGGGTACAAATGGAAACTGACAGCCAAGAACTGGTGAAATTATGGGAGATGGGAGAACTTCAGAGATCAAGCATTTCACCTATCATCAGGGAGATAGGAGATTTAAGTGTGCCTTTTCTTGATTTTTCCTTCGTGTATACAAGTAGAGACTGTAATCATGTAGCCCATTCTCTAGCAAAGCAAGTCTCAGATGGCAACAGGTCGGGTGAGTGGCAATCAGCCCCTTCCTGTGCCGCCAATCTGCTGACTGAAGATTGTAACCATGATCCTCTTGTTTAATGTAAGCAGCAAAGTCACAAAAAAAAAAGGACGTCATGACACCCATTTACACCCCAGACGTGGGAAACAAACAGCTGGATATATGCAATGGCATCGTTACGTTAGCAACCGCAACCGGCGAGAGATCCAAACCCCGCACACGTCGCGGCCTGCCGGGATCCGGACGGAATCCCTCGGAGGAGGCCGCTTCTGAGCGCGTTGCTTCTGAGTTCTGACCTCACCGGCTCCGGCTCCGGCTGCCCGATGCCGCCGATGGATGCTATATATGCTATTGCTGGCGTGTTCTGCACCTCTGACCTCATCTTGGCCGGTTCGGGCGCTAGAAACTGGAATGAACTGGCGACAACGTAACGTAGTACGCGTTGTAGGTACGTACATAATAGCTGACAGAAGCACACAACCGATCTGGGAGTGCCAGCTAGTATATATATACTCACATAATTAAGTTGGGTCTCACAACCAAAGTCATCGGTCAAATTTTCTTAGTTTTGACTAGGTTGATAGAAAACGTGGACAACATTTATATCTCTAAATAAGTAATATTTACCTATTTAATAATATTAACTATACATGTTGGAACATGAGTCGCAAAGGTCCCCTGTGGGCCAAAATCGAGCAAGGCGAAGGTCTCCCTCCGTCGGAGAATGCATCTTTCAGCAGAACGAAACAACCCCGATGTGCGCGCGGGTGAGGCCATGGCGAAGGCCGGAGACCTTACGCCCGCGGCGCGCAAGGGATTAACACGACAACCATGCCTTTTGTGCGCAGGTACCGTGGCGACGGATGATCAGGGCCTTTGGTTGGTGGCGGAGCCAAGGCGGTAGCAACGCGAAGGTCCCAAGGCGAGTAACCGAGACCTCCGACCCATCAACCAAGCCAGGAACGGGGGTGCGACGGAGGTCCTCGAGCGAAGGTCCCGGAGAGGAGCTCCCGGGGCGGAGGAGCCGCCGTGGGGCGTCCTAGAGACCGAGGAACGCCTCGGGGAAGGCGGCCAGGGCCGCCCACTGGGCCCAGACGGTTGGGCCTCCACCAGTTTGCTCTCCGGCCTAGTGATCCTTGTTGATTACAGTGTACCTAAAAGATCCCTGGAACGCCCAGAGAGACCTCCAGAATATTCCGGAGCAGGTAGAAGGACATTTGAGTAACAATAATTGTGACATGAACAGTGTACTATAAAAGGGGTCACTACCCAACGAAATAGAGAGGGACAGCACCCCTGAATTCTAGGGTTTACACCATTCGTTGATTACCGTTGCCACACCCGTGTGGGCCCTTCAGCATCCGCGAAGGTCCCCTCCCCGTAACGTGTCGAGGCCTTCGACCAAAGTCCCTCGGCACTCCGGAGGCTTCGCCGAAGGTCCCCCATCTATACGTAGTCTCATATCTTGTTCGGAGAAGGCTATTTCCAACAATACATTATAAATATATTAATATCTTTTATATATGATTAGTCAAAGTTAAAAAAAAATAATTTGTCATCAAGCGAGAATGACTTTTGTTTTCAGACGAATGGATAGGTACAGTTCGTACGCTATCAGCAACAACATCCATATATGATCTTCTTCAGTGGTCAACAGAAGAACTCGCTCTGGCCAGGAAAAGCAGGAGATATTGTAATGCTATATATAGTAGCTAGCAGTATACTAGTACTACACACGGCGGCGTAGCATCATATCGATTTGCAGATATTATATATTGATACAGATTTTTGTGTGGATAGATAGGTTTGTGCAATATTCGGCAAAATAGTTCAGTACTATAGCACATCGTACAAGAAGAGCGGCAACCGAGCCCCCGCAGCCGGAGGCGGAGCCAGCCCAACCAGCAAGAACAAGAGCTGTAGCGACAAGACGTGCATGAGTTGCGCAGCAGCCAACTCCGGCGCAGGACGCCCAACAAGAGGAAGTCAACGAAGACGAACAAGCGCCCCAAGAGCAGACACAGAAACAAGTCCTGCAAAACCTACAACAAGAATTGCAAAGAGCACAGGAAGAACGAGACCGCTTAGCTGCAGAACAACAGGCAAGACAAAGAGCAATGCAGCTATCACAACAGGCAGCGGAGGTGCGACAACAGTTAGCAATCCTGCAAGGCGAAATACAGAGCATGCAGCAAGGCTAGGTCGGAGGGGCACAACAGCACACTGGCGAGGCACCTTAAATGCCACAGCCGACCGGCGAACCTGTAATCAGGAACGCATACAGCCTAAACATATACAACCAAAGCCACCAACGATGGAGAATCGACTCGAAGTCACCATTGTCCGAAGGCTTGCAGAACACGCCTTGGCCTCCGACTTACAAACCAATCTCACTGCCAAAGTTCAACGGCAAAATTGACCCAAGGCAGTTCATCATGAGCTTTGAAGTAGTCTTAGCAAAATCCTTCGTAATAGCAGCAGAAGGTGACGCATTAACTTGGTATTCCATGCTCCGTCCAAGCACGATATACTCGTGGGAAGAGCTCCGCGATAAAATCATGGCAAACTTTAAAGGCTTCGCAAACGAGTCCCTAACTTCGTCGGACCTATTCCAGTGCAATCAAACACAGGGGAACCATTGAAAAAATATTTCCAGAGGTTTATTCAGCTCAAGGCCAAAGCACCAAACGTCCCGGAGGAGGTCGCGATCGAGGTTGCGATCAAAGGTCTCCGCATAGGACCCTTCGCAGGTCACCTAGCACGAGAAAAGCCTACAAGCATCAGTGGCTTGTACAACGAGTTTGAGAAATACTGCAGGTCAGACACCGATTTAAGAAGAAGAATAGAGGAACATAACCTCTACAAGCAACTGGGCTCAAATCAACCCCAAGGGAACCGAAGGTAACAAAGAACAGACGGTAACAACAACTGACAGCAACCGAAGGCTGCACAGGTCTTCAATGTATCCAACGAGCAAGAACCTAACCAAGCGAACGCTCAGACGAGCCAACCCAATCACTAACCAAACCAGAACAATGACAGGCGGCAGGGACAGAACAAGAATTGGAATAAAGAGCAAAACCAAAGGACGAGAAAACCATGGTGCTTTTTCCATGGCGAAGACAAAGGTCACATAACAAGAGATTGCCCGGAGGCAAAGGAAACCCAACAGAGGTTGAAAGCAAGGCAAGAACAGCCTCCGCCACAAACTCTGCCACAAAACCAAATGCAAACAAGACAGGTCAATCATACAGCACAAGCATGGCAACAACAACAACAACAGTACTGCCCAGTCTACCCGGATTTGAACTCCACTCAAATACACCCCTCCACAATAGCAGCATCATACTACCCAAATTTCTTGCCAGCATGGAGATCGCCGAATCCACCAAACCCACCACAAGGTACCCTCGGACCGAATCCTCCGCCTCCCCAAATAACATTCATTGAAACAACGCAGCAATCACAAGGGCTGAGTCGCCATTACGAGGCATTTCCTTCGCCACCTCAGACATCAACCACAACACAAGGAGCAACTTTGAAAACAGAACCTCTTTCAGAAAACCAACTCGAACCTCACACACCCCTACCAACGATAGGGATGATACTACCCATAGCCGGAGGCTCATCAATGGAATTCCAAAGCAAGAAACAAAAGAAGGATCATTACAGGTTGGTCAATAATGTCACAGTCGAAGGGCCAATATGCCACACAGACTGGTCGAAGACACCCATCACTTTCACAGAAGAGGACCTCTGCCTTGAAAGTTACCCTCACACCGATGCAATGGTGATCAAGGCAAACATAGCAGCCTGGGAGATCAGCAGAGTACTAATCGATACTAGCAGCTCAGCCGACATACTGTTCATCAATACCTTCGACCAGATGAAACTGAGCAGGAACCAACTTCAGCCATCAGAATCACCTCTGATCGGGTTCGGCGGCCAGAGGGTCGACGCCCTTTGAAAAATCTCATTACCAGTCTCCTTCGGAGACAAAAACAATGCAAGGACCGAGTACATCACCTTCGACGTCGTTGACCTACACTATCCCTACAACGCAATCTTCGGCAGAGGCTTCACCACAAAGTTCAATGCGATCATCCACATGAGCTACCTGTGCATGAAAATGCCAGCTTTCCACGGAGCCATCACAGTACGCGCAAGTCAGAAAGAAGCCAGAAACATAGAAAGGGACATCCATAGAGCTCAGCGAAATATAAACTTAGTAACAACCGAGGCAACCCCCGACATGCCAGGGGGAAAAACAAACCTCAAGGACCAGGAGGAAACAAAGGCAGTACCACTCCTAGAGGAAGTGCCAAGCCGAAAGATCACAATCGGCGCAGGACTAACCGCAAAAGAAGAAGCACAACTTCGCACTACACTTTGAGAAAATGACGACATCTTCGCCTGGTCGGCATCCGACCTCCGCGGAGTAAGCAGACAAATCATTGAGCACTCCCTCGATATAAATGAACAATGCAGGCCGAAGAAGCAAAGGCAGAGGAAAATGTCGGAAGACAGAGTGCTGGCAGCGAAGGCCGAGGTCCAAAGACTGCTGGACGCGAATGTCATCAGAGAAGTCAAGTACTCAAACTGGTTGTCCAATGTTGTGTTTGTCCCAAAAAAGAATAGCAAGATGCGAATGTGCATCGACTTCACGGACTTGAACAAGGCATGCAAAAAAGACGCATTCCCCCTACCAAGAATCGACTCTTCGGTCGACAAAGCAGCAGGATGCAAAAGGTTCTCGATGTTGGATTGCTTTTCGAGATACCACCAAATTTGGCTCAAAAAGGAGGACGAAGACAAAACGAGTTTCACAACACCCTTCGGCACATACTGTTTTGTCAGAATGCCAGAAGGACTGAAAAACACAGGATCAACCTTCGCAAGAATGACCAAGGTAGTGCTGGGACCTCAACTGCAGCGCAACATCATAGCCTACGTCGATGATATCATAGTTGTAAGCAGAAGCAAGGAAAGACACCTATTCGACCTCAGAGAGACCTTCGCAAATTTAAGGGAGGCAGGCCTCAAGCTGAACCCAGAAAAGTGTGTCTTCGGAGTAAGCAAAGGAAAGATGCTTGGGTGCATAATAGGCCCGGAGGGAATACAGGCCAACCCAAACAAGACAAAAGCAATCAAGGCAATGGTTGAACCCACAACCAGAAAAGAAGTGCAAAAGCTGACAGGGAGAATTGCAACGCTAAACAGATTCATCTCCAAATCAGCAGAACGAAGCTTACCATTCTTCAAAGTACTGAGAGGTTCAGAGAAGTTCGAGTGGGGGGAAGACCAGTCGAAGGCATTTCAGCAACTAAAAGACTACCTCGCAAGTGACCTAGTTGTCACAGCGGAAACCCCAAAAACACCTGCTCTACGTAGCATCCACAGAGCACACGATAAGCGCAATACTAACTCAAGAAAAGGAGGTTGAAGGCATCAAACATCAATACCCAATCTACTACATCTCAGAAGCGATGTCAGGGGTGAAGCTAAACTATTCAAAAGTGGAAAAATTGCCCATGCGGTCTTGATATCATCAAGAAAACTCAAACACTACTTCCAAGCCCACGAGATAACGGTACCTTCGACCCAACCCCTAGGCGACATCTTCAGAAACAAAGAAGCCTCCGGCAGAACAGCAAAGTGGGCGATAGAACTATCACAGTATAGCATCAACTATGTACCAAGAACAGCCATCAAATCACAAGCTCTAGCAGATTTCATAGCAGATTGGACCCCACACGAGGCAGTACCCAGTACAAATGAAGATCAGTCATGGACAGCGTTCATCGATGGAGCCGGGGCCTCCGCAATTCTGATCTCACCATCAGGAGTACGAACCAAGTACGCAGCAAAATTGATGTTCAAGTCCACCAACAACGTTGCAGAATACGAAGGCCTAGCTCTGGCCTTAGCGAAGGCAAAAAGCATGGGCGCACAAAGACTCGGGGTCAAAACAGACTCCCAAATAGTAGCAGACCAAGTCGATAAAGATTTTACGGCACGAGAACTGGAGTTGGCAAAGTACCTTGCTCTCGTAAGAACAACAGAAAGAAAGTTCCAAGGATTCACAGTGGAACACATACCAAGAGCATCCAACGTCGAAGCAGACGAGCTAGCAAAGGCAGCAGCAAACGGAGCACCATTTCCTGAAGGGGCGTTCTATCTAGAACTCGTTGAACCTTCGACAACACAAGCAGCAAAGCAAGTACTCGCACTACGCAAAGAAGATTGGAGAAAACCAATCCGAAGGCACCTAAACAATGAGGAAGACAACCAAGACCAAACCGAAAAAGCAAGAATAGCCGCCAGGGCACGAAGTTACACAATCATAGACGGAGATCTATACAAGAAAGGAGTGGTACAACCACTACTAAAGTGCATCACAAGCGAAGATGGAAAGAACCTCCTGAGAGAGATACACGCGGGAATCTGCGGATCTCACATAGGCTCTCGGGCTCTATCTACGAAGGAAATCCGCCAGGGCTTCTATTAGCCAACCCACATACAAGATGCAGAAGAGACAACAAAGTCTTGTGAAGCCTGTCAACACCTCGCACCACACCAACGGTTACCATCAGCAAGCATCCAGCTCATACCGGCAACATGGCCGCTACAGTGATGGGGTATGGATCTCGTAGGACCCCTACCACCTTCGCAAGGGGGAAATAAATTCGCAATAGTTGCCGTGGAATATATTTTACAAGATGGATAGAGGCAAAACCACTAGCAAGGATAACCTCCAAAAAAGGAAGGAAATTTTTCTGGCAGAACATTATCTGCAGATTCGGAGTGCCGAGAACCCTGACAGTGGACAACGGCAAACAGTTTGACTCACACCTATTCAAGCAATATTGCAAAAGCGTCGGAACCCAAGTAGCCTTCGCTTCAGTCTACCACCCAGAATCCAATGGAGCTGTAGAAAGATCAAACAGGATCATCTTCTCCGCCATCGCAAAGACCTTGTTCAACCTTCGCAAAGGAAAATGGATAGAGGAACTACCAAAGGTGGTATGGTCCCACAGCACAACAATATCTAGAGCGACTGGCTTCACACCTTTCAAGCTACTCTACGGCGAAGAGGCAATGCTACCAGAAGAAGCAAACCTCCAGAGCCTAAGAGTAACAAAACACACCATGGCCTTGAACGAAGAATACTCCAAGGAAGCAATAGAAGGAACAAGATTAGAAGCGGCACAAAATATAGAAAAATATCAGGAGCAAACAAAAGGATGGAGATATAGCAAAGTAATACGTAAGAACATCAAAGACGGAGACCTCATTCTCTGAAAAAAGCCAAACACAGAAACGACTGGAAAGCTACAGCCCAAATGGGAAGGACCTTTCATCGCGAAGGCGGCGGGTCGACCAGGGGCTTTTCTGCTAACAGACACCTAAGGCAGGACCACCGCGCACACATGGAACTCCAGCAACCTAAAGAGATTCTACATATAATGTAAAAGTGGCCTTCGCGAAAATATAAGCGAAGGTCGGCTTGTAGGTAGATTTACCTTTCTCAGCATTTTACTTTCTTAGTTGCTTCGCAAGGCGCCGTATCCTTTTCCTCACAGGTGAAAGGTCTAGAATGGCTAGAGGGGGTGAATAGCCTAATAAAAATTCTACAACAACACTTAGGCAAACTTGTTAGAATAAAACACAGCGTTAAGCAAGTTTACGCTAGCACTAAGGTTAGGCAAGCCACCTACCAAATTTAGTTACTAGCAAGATAACCTATGTCACACACAAGAGCTAGAGAACTAGAGCTACAAGACTAAGCTACACAAGCTAAGCTAGAATCTCTACTTTGCAAGAATGTAAGAATGTAAGTGCAAAGCTAGAGTTAGAAAAGTTATACTGCCGAGAAGAGATGAACCAATAGATAACCAATCAATCACAATAAGAATCCTCGGTAGAGACAATGTGACACAAGATTTTTTACCGAGATTCACTTGTTTGCCAATGTAACAACCCAAATTTTGCTTTCTGGAAAATAGTAAGAAAATGATTTAATTCCGAATTTTGTGGTCATGAAAATATAGGAAATTAAAAACTTTTATCAAATTAAAACTTCTTAGAGCTAGCAACATGTATGTGCACTCATGCCTCTGCATATGATTTAATGTATGTGTGGTTTTGAGATTCAAAAGCTTTTTCAAAGGTTAATTGAAACCTATTTTGGAAAACTAAGTTAGAAATGAAACTTATAATCAAAAGAAAAAGAGATTTCAAAATGAGCATTTGAAAAAAGTTTTGAAAAGGATTTTCTTTTGTGAGAAAACATTTTCAAAACTGTTTTTGGGAAAAGGAGTTTAAAAGAGTTTTCAAATGGGTTTTCAGAAAAAGGGAAAAAGCCTTTTTCCTTCCCTCCCTCTCCCTTCTTCCCTTTCGGCCCGCTCCCGCAGCCGGCCCAACTCCCCCCTCCTCCCTCTCTCTCTCCCGCGTGCGCGCAGGCCCACCCAGTGGCCAGTCTGGCCTGCTCGGCCCCTCCTCCACCCCACGGACCATCCGGCCTCCTGGGCCCAACCGCGCGTGCCCCTCTCGGCCCAGCGCTGCGCACGCGCAGCAGCCCGCTCGCCTCCACACCCCGCTAACCAGCCGGCCCTGTCTGTCGGCGCCACCCCCCAGTCGTTGTCGCCCCAGGCCCGCATGGCAGCCACTCCCCACCCCTTCCCCTTCCTCTAGCCGAGGAGGAACCGCCCGCCGCCGCTGCCGTTTCTTCCCCCCACCCCCGTAACTGCTCCACCGAGTGGCCTTAATGGCCACTCCGGCCGTTACCGCCCCCGTGGCGCACCCGCGCCCCCGCACCTCCCCACCCGAGCCCTATAAAAGCCGCCCAGACCCCCCGCACCCCTCCCCTGTCGCTTTGCCGGAGCTCTGCCCCAACCCGAGCCGTCACCATCGTCGTGGCTTGCCGAGGTAAGCTTCTCCAGCCTCACTGAGGTCTCGGGTGAGCTCTTAATCGCCTCGCCTTCCTCCCCGTCCCCTCACAGTCGTCGTAGGAGCACCGCAGTGCCCTCCCGCCGTACACCCCGGAGCTCCGAAGCTCCATCCGTCCTCACCAACCCCCTGGATGTGCTCGCCAACACCACCGCACCGTCCCCGGCCCCTCGCCTTCGCCTAAGGGGCTATGCAGAGCCCTCCCGCCTCGCGTCGGCGAGCTCAGAGCGCCGCCATGGCGTCCCGCCGCGGTAGCACCGCCCCACAGCCACGTCGCCTTCAACGAGGCCTTGGTCGGCCTCACCGCCGCCCCAGATCCCTCCTCGACCCCTCGCCGTGGCCCGCGAAGCCCCGCAACGCTATTCCGGCCGCGCGCCGCCGCGTCGCGACGTCGTCCCGGCGTCTTCGCGCCGCTTGGTCTCCCCTGCGCTATCCAATCCGGAGCAGACGACCAGGATTAGATCCCCCGAAGGGGTACGCTCCCCGGTCCACGGTGGACCGGACCCAGCGTGCGGTCCACGCGCCACACCATGGACCCGACTAGCCGCAGCGCGCCACGTGGCACCCGGCCGGCTCCCACCGACAGCCCCGCGCTTTTTGCAGAAAGGTCCCTGTGTTTTTGTTGTTTCAACCCGCAGTCCAGTTTTCGTTTAATTCAGTTTTGAATAAAAAATGCTTTAGAATTTATTTACAGAAATGCCATTAGTTTTCAAATGCTTCTAAAAGATCCGTTTTAAATCCAAATCATCTCGTTCAAGTTGCGTTGGTTTCGTATCGACGTAATCTATGCAGTAGCGTCTTTTAAATCTATGTTAATAGCTTTGTATTTTCATGGTTAATCATAACTTGATTTAAATACTATGCAATATGCTTTATAAATAAAATATGCCTAGTTCCACTTCGGTTTTCAAATCTAAATATAAGTTTGACTTAATCCAACTTAGGTATTTCTCTGAAATACCTTATTCATCCTTTTACATAACTAAAATTAATGAATCTCTTAGTTCTCTTACCAAAAGCTAGTCTACCATTAGTTATAGCTTGATCATCGTAGCATCGTTTAGCGCGTTCTTCGCGACTTCGTGATCGTAGCAACGCGTAGTTTCTCTTTAAATCCGTTTTATTGATGGTGTATTGTTCTAAATAGATATGTATGTATGCTATGTATGTTTGATCAGGTGTTTGAGTGGTGTTTATGATCTTGTCCAATCAGTGAGTGTTACGTTGGTGATCAAGAAGAACCGTTTTTCAGAAGATGTTTTGAAGAAGTTGATCTTTGAAGAAAGGATTTGAGTTTAAGGCAAGTATAGCATGGGATCCTCCTTGTTGTCCTATTCACCTTAAATACTTAATTCATATGCATGTGTCTGCCTTGTTACCCTTAAGGATTACCTAGATTTGATATCATGTACCTTGTCACCTTTGAGGGTTTGCATTGGGTAGATCAAAGCTAGTGCTCTTAAAGAATAACCATGATCTTGTAACTTGACTAATGATATATGAAATAATGATAAAAGATGACTTTTTAGCAATGTGGACTATAGGTGGAACATCAGGAACTCACACCTATGTTCTCACTCATAGGGATATTTCTGTAAGTGGATTCCCCCAAGAAAACAGTGCTACCATAAGCTATATGGCTCTGGCTTGACTTAGTACTAGACTTTTACTAGTTTGTGGCAGCTTACCCGAAAGGGCGCAAGAAGGGCTCTGACTTGTTGGGGCTCTGCCTGGGGGGTGGCACTGCGGTGACCCCTGGGAAGGGAGTCCCAGCTTTTCACTGAGGAAACTTGGAGCGGGTTACTACTTATTAGTGGAACCTACGAAAGGTCTCGTAGTGAACCCTGTCGACCTACCTTGGAAGTGGGTTAAGAGGCTAGCTACCTCGAGCGAAAGGGTAAATCACGACTTGTGGGTAAAGATGTACGACCTCTGCAGAGTGTAAAACTATCATGACAGTCGTGCTCACGGTTATGAGCGGCTTGGGCTCCTTACTGTGTGATGTCCTTATGTCATAGTTCATCAGTTGTTATTAATCATAAGTTGTTGTTATTTGTTCATATAAGCATTATATCTTGTTACCTTGATCATGTGGTTATTTGGGCTTATGAAGAACTTGATGCTACTCAATTGCTAAAATCATGACTTACTAAAAGCAACTGCAGTTAAAACTGTGTCTATCCTTTTTGAGCCTCATGAATCCCCTGTTATACTTGCTGAGCATGGTGAGCTGACGCTTGTTGTCATCACCTTTAAAAATCCTGGATGGGTACCAGATTGCAAGAGTTGAAGGAGATTGGCTTGTGGTCAACCAATCAGTTGGTCCCTGTAGACTTGGAGTATTCACTCGAAGATCAGAGTTATCATTCCGCTGTTTGCTGCTTAAGGTTATCCTTTATGACCTTATATGTTATATATTTTAGGTATTGTCTTTTGATATTACCTTGTTTTGTGGCTATATGTGAGATTTGACTTCCTGGGCTCACATATAGGGTACATCTGGTTTTGGTCTTAAAACCGGGTGTTATAGCCAACAAGCTACTCCTCGTTGTAGCGATTCACCTACTTGGAGGTTCACACGCTAATTGGCATCACATGCCATACCCATCACCGGGTGCCGCAAAACCAACACAAGATAGGGATCCACAAGCTACGAGCAATCCACTAGAGATACCTTTTGCGAACTCCCGCGGGGAAGGTTCAAGAACCCCTCACAAACCACCGATCGGAGCCGGAGACAATCACCTTCCTCCGCTCAACGATCCTCGTCGCTCCAAGCCATCTAGGAGGTGGCAACCTCGAATAATAACAAGAGCTTCCGCGAAGACGACAATCACCAAGTGCCAATAGAATGCAATCAATGAGCAACGCACTTGGATTCACTCAATCTCTCATGAATATGTCAAATATGTTTAGAGGGATGAGTGGTGGAGCTTCTCAAGCAAGCACAAGTGTATGAGTGAAGTAGAGGTGCAAGAGAGTGCCCAAAGGGCTAGCCAAACATGCATATATAGCCCTCTCACAAAGACTAGCCGTTTAGCCCCAATTTTTCACTTCCTGCGCCACCTCCGGACGCACTTTACATAGGGGGTCCAGACCATTGCGTATGCGTCCGGACCCTCTGCCACAGAGAGACCTCCACTGCTCATCCTCTCTAGACGCGCGCAACGCGCCGTCCGGACAAATGCGCCTGCATCCGGTTGCCTGCCGATTCAAACAACTTTCTTTGCGCCTTTAGCATCGCTCGCCACGTGTCTCCGGACGCACCTATTCACAGGGTCCGGAGCCACTGTTCATAGGGTCCGAAAATATTTTCCCGTGCACCCGAGAACACCCGAGAGCTCGCTTGAGCTAGCAGCACCTCCGGACGCAAGTCCAGAGCCTCAGTCCAGACCATCACTTGCGTCCGGATCACCTCCACAAGAAACAACAGAGAGTGCACTGGCTCCGGACGCATGTCCGGATCCAGCATCCGGACACGCAACAGCATCCGGAGCTCTGCTCACAGCACTGCCCAGCTAGGGTATGCCTTTGGACCCATCGCCGATGGTCCAGACTCGACCAAGCCCTAGCGTCCGTACCCAAGTCCGGAGCTCTTTCTTCTGCCAAACACTTCTCCAACTTCTCCCAAGCTTCCAAGAGCCAACACTAAGTGATCTCAACACTTGTGCACGTGTGTTAGCTTTTAGTTCACATTTATCTTGGAATTAGTTGGTTGTTTCACTAGTTCAATTGATTTTAAATGCAATGCAATGAGCCTAGTGGCACATGATAACCGTAATCAAACACGAGAGATCCCTCCTTGATAGTACGGCTATCTATCCTAAATGTGATCACACCCTCTATGGTGTCTTGATCACCAAACCGAAAATGGTTCCTATTATCACCTTTGCCTTCACACCATTTTCCTTTGCACCACCACCATGCTAGAGCTTGTGCCATCCACTTGATTCACCTTGCTCCATCACATGGCATGTACCAACCTATCTCATGATTCACACTTAGAGATCAAGGTTAGTACTTAGGTAGGTTTCATCAATTACTCAAAACCAAACACATGGGGCTCTCAATCTCCCCCTTTTGGTAATTGATGACAACCTTTCCATAAAGATATGAAATGTAATCATTTTGAAATTGAGTTGCTTGTCCAAGCATTTTGATCAAAGATTTTAAATTTTGGACAAGTCACACAAATTCGGTTTGGTAGTTATTAGCTCTCCCTATATATGTGCCTCTAGAGTTTGGTTCAAGTTTAGCACATATGCTTAGATAGACAATGTGGGAGAGTAAATAGCTACCAAATAATGCTAAGGTTTAAGAGTAGACCTTTGAAGCATGATACCATTGGAGTGCGGAATTTGAATCACCCTTAGCACCATAATTAGCTCGACACCACTTGGAAAAATACATCCACTTGAAAACACATGTGAGTCTAAGCTAATCAACCTATGTATGCTAGTTGATCAATCATCATTCAATTTGTATCACTAGCAAACACCACACAAGCATACATATTTGAATTTAAGTACTCGTGCAACAATACATATGAGGATGCAAACATTCAAAATGCAACAAAGTGTTCCTGAGCTTGCTCCCCGTACTTGTGTGTTCTCATTTTCAAAAAAGATTTTTCATTTTCTCTCCTTTATCTTTTAATTTCTCCCCCTATGTCATAGATCACCCCTCTTTGGTCAATTTTATATCTTTTCCATAATTTCTCCCCCTTTGTCATCCAATTGACACAAAAAGGTGGGACCGATTATAGATATTCAAGTTTTACTCCCCCTTAGTGTGAGATAGGGTGAAAGATTTTCAACTTTGGTTTGAACTAAGCTACTTTCCCAAGATATTTAATTCGGTTTAAACCATAGACAAGCTTGTTCACACATGCTAAGATGGTTATCTTGCCTATGTTGAATTAAACACTTAAGCTCATAGACATAGCTCAAACACTAGGATTGCAAGCCCATCAACATGTCATATTCTACCACTAGATCATATCAAGTCATAGAAGCTATAGTGGCACCATATAAGCATCAAAATCATTTTGGTTTTCATGAATGAGCCTAGAATCATGAGTGATGTCTATATGCTCTACACAAGTCCTAGCAAAGTATGCATCAATGCTTTCAATCAACTTGTACCTTGCTTTGTTGGAGTAGAGGCATGTCATATAAGTGGGGGTGCATCAACTCATGTTGGAGAAGTCAAGTATGTTCAACTCATTCCTTAACTTGCAAAACCTTTTCTCATCTAGTGGCTTGGTGAAGATATCAGCCAATTGATCTTCTGTGCCCACACTCTCTATTGAAATGTCCCCTTTCAATTGATGATCTCTAATGAAATGGTGGCGGACATCAATATTCTTTGTTCTTGAGTGTTGAACCGGGTTGTTGGTTAGCTTGATTGCACTTTCATTGTCACATAGCAATGGCACCTTCTTGAATTTGACTCCAAAATCATTCAAAGTAGCTTTCATCCAAAGTATTTGTGCACAACAACTCCCCGCACTAATGTATTCGGCTTCGGCGGTAGAGAGTGCCACACTATTTTGCTTCTTTGATGACCATGAGATAAGTGATCTTCCAAGCAATTGACAAGTGCCCGATGTGCTCTTCCTTTCTATCTTGCAACCCGCATAGTCCGAGTCGGAGTATCCAATTAACTCAAAGTTTGATCCTTTAGGATACCACAACCCAACATTAGGTGTATGCTTCAAATATCTCAATATCCTCTTTGTGGCCTTCAAATGACTCTCTAGGAGAAGCTTGAAATCTTGCACACATGCATACACTAAACATGACATCCGGTCTTGATGCGGTCACATAGAGCAAGCTACCAATCATTGATATATATAGATTTTGATCTACCATGTTGCCACTAGCATCACCATCCAAATTTCCATTTGTTCCCATAGGTGTACTAATAAACTTTGCTTCATCTAGATTGAACTTCTTGAGCATGTCCTTGATGTACTTGCCTTGACTAACAAAAGTCTCATTCTTCATTTGTTTGACTTGAAGACCAAGGAAGTAGCTAAGCTCTCCAAGCATAGACATCTCAAACTCATTAGCCATAATGTTGCCAAATTCTTCACAAAATTCTTGATTGGTTGATCCAAAGATAATGTCATCAACATAGATTTGCAACACAAACAAGTCCTTTCCAATCTTCTTGGTGAATAGGGTAGTGTCAACCTTGCCCATAATGAATCCCTTAGAGAGGAGAAAGTCCCTCAACCTCTTATACCATGCTCTTGGTGCTTGCTTCAAACCATAGAATTCCTTTCTAAGCTTGTACACATGGTTGGGTTTCTTGTCATCTTTAAAACCGGGTGGTTGTTCAACATATACCAATTCATTGATGTACCCATTGAGAAATGCACTCTTCACATCCATTTGATAGAGCTTGATGTTGTGAGCACAAGCATAAGCCAATAGAATCCTTATTGCTTCTAGCCTTGCCACCGGTGCATATGTTTCTCCAAAGTCAAGACCCTCTACTTGAGTGTACCCTTGTGCAACTAGTCTTGCTTTGTTCCTTACCACTATGCCATCTTGATCTTGTTTTTTGCGAAAGACCCATCTTGTGCCAATAACATTGTGATTCTTTGGTCTCTCAACTAGCTCCCAAACTTGATTTCTAGTGAAGTTGTTGAGCTCTTCATGCATAGCATTCACCCAATCAATATCTTGCAAAGCTTCTTCAATCTTGGTTGGCTCAATGGATGATACAAACGAGTAGTGTTCACAAAATAAAGTCAATCTTGATCTTGTTTGTACACCAGTAGTGATATCTCCAATAATATGATCCAAAGGATGATCTCTTGCAATAGATGTAGGTTGGAGTGTTAGAAGTTGATTGCTTGTACTTGGTTGGTCATTGGATTGAGATGATGAAATAGTCTCTTGTTGATCTTGAGTTGGAGAGGATGAACTAGCTTGATTTTTATTGATTTGCTCATTGGATGGAGCTTGCATTTGATAGTCATTATCTTGCTCATCATCCACTTGCCTCGGCCTAATGTCCCCAATATCCATGTTCTTCATTGCATTGGTCAATGGTTCACCTCTCACATCATCATGATTGTCATTATCATCTTGAGAGCCATTAGTTTCATCAAACTCCACATCATGTACCTCCTCAACTATGCCATGAGTAAGATTCCATACTCTATATGCTTTGCTTGTTGTTGAGTAACCAAGTAGGAAGCCTTCATCACATTTCTTTTCAAATTTGCTCAATCTTGCACCTTTCTTCAAGATATAGCACTTGCAACCAAACACTCTAAAGTATGCAATATTTGGCTTTCTTCCATTCAATAGCTCATAAGGTGTCTTCTCAAGTATCTTGTGGCAATAAAGTTGGTTGCTATAGTAGCAAGCCGTGTTGATAGCTTCGGCCCAAAAAGAATCACTCACATTGTATTCACTAAGCATAGATCTTGCCATATCAATGAGTGTCCTATTCTTCCTCTCAACAAGCCCATTCGATTGAGGTGTATACTTGGCCGAGAATTGATGTTTGATTCCATATTCATCACATAGCTCATCAACTCTTGTATTCTTGAATTCACTACCATTGTCACTTCTCACTCTCTTGATAGTTGTTTCAAATTCATTTTGGAATCTCTTGACAAAGACCTTGAATGTATCAAATGTGTCACTCTTATCACTCAAGAAGAATACCCATGTATATCTAGTAAAGTTATCAACTATCACAAAGCCATATTTGTTTCCTCTAATACTTGTGTATGCGGTTGGCCCAAACAAGTCCATGTGTAAGAGTTCAAATGGTTTGCAAGTACTCATCATGCTCTTACTAGGGTGAGTGTTTCCAACTTGTTTGCCGGTTTGACAAGAGCTACATAGCTTATCTTTCTCAAAGACCACATCTTTTAAGCCTCTAACTAGATCATGATTGACTAACTTGTTCAATTGACTCATTCCAACATGACCAAGCCTTCTATGCCATAACCAACCCATGCTAGATTTGGATAGCAAGCAAGTTGACAATTGAGTTTCACTAGCATTGAAATCAACCAAGTATAAATTCTCATATCTAAAGCCTTTGAATATCAGGTTAGAGCCATCTACACTTATGATCTCTACATCATCAACTCCAAAGATGCATTTGAAACCAAGATCACAAAGTTGAGCTACAAATAGCAAATTGAAGTTCAAGCTCTCTACTAGCAACACATTGGATATGCTCATGTCATTGGATATTGCAATCTTACCAAGCCCTTTGACCTTGCTTTTGCCATTGTCACCAAATGTGATAGAATCAACCCCATTGCAATCATTTGGCTTGATAGAGTTGAACATTCTTGAATCTCCGGTCATATGTTGAGTGCACCCACTATCAAGCACCCAATGCCTCCCTCCGGCTTTATAATTGACCTACAAAACAATTCAATTCTTCTTAGGTACCCATACTTGCTTGGGTCCTCCAAAGTTAGTGACTAAGGACTTAGGTACCCAAATAGCTTTCTTTTTTGAGATCTCATTGGGTGTACCCATGTACTTAGCTATCACACCTTTCTTGCCCTTGGTAAGCACATAACTAGAATCAAAGCGAATAAATGCACTTGTAAATTTTATCTTGCTTAGATTTAGTTTACAATATTTCTCATCATGCCCTACTTGCTTGCAACTTGAGCAAAACCGGCCATCGCTCTTCACAAAGCGAGGCTTTGGAGTTGCAAAGGCCGCCTTGCCTTTCTTGGGGTATGGTCAAGTCCCTCTTTGCAAAGTGAGAACCTTTGACTACCCAAGCACTTAAGTAAGCGGGCGTCTCCACCATAGGCATTGCCTAAGGCTAGAGTGAGCTTACCAACCTCCTTCTTAAGGGTCTCATTCTCAACCATTAGTGAAGCATCACAAGTGAAACCATTACTAGTATAAGAGGTAGAGTTAGAAGTGCTACAAGAAGGGTTAGTTGGAGTGATGATGATGGGTTCATAGAAAGATTCATTGATTATGTCACAAGTTGCTTCCATGTTACTTGTTGAAACATGCTCTTTCTCCTTTTTCTCTACAAGAGATGAGTGAGCTTGTTCAACCTTATAGTGAGCTTTGCTAAGCTTCTCATGGGCATCCTCTAGCCTCTCATGAGTAAGATTGAGCTCATCAAAGGATTGCTTGAGAGCTTGAAGCTCTTTCTGCAATGCTTTGCACTCCTTTCTCTTGAGATCAAAGTGAGTCTTAGCATCTTCCAACATTTCAATTAGTTCATCTTTAGTGGGTTCATAATCATCATCACTAGAATCACTCTCATCATCGGATTGTACCTAAGTGGGCCGAGCCATGAAGCATGTAGATGGAGTGTCAAAGAGAGAGATCTTGTTCTTCATAGCAATGCTTGCAAGAACCTTCTTCTTGCTTGATCTCTTCTCATCATCACTTGAGTCATCATCATCACTTGAAGAGTCACTATCCCAAGTGACAACATATGATCCTCCTTTCTTGCTCTTCTTGAGAGTCATCTTGCTCTCTTTCTTGTCTTTCTTCTTGCCCTTCTTCTCATCTTCATTGTCACTATGAAGAGGACAATCCGCAATGAGATGATCCTTGCTATTGCACTTGAAGCATCTTCTATCCTTCTCATTGAACTTGTGTGAGTTCTTCTTCCTTCTTGCTCTATAGCCCTTCTTCTTTATGAACTTGCCAAATTTCTTGACAAATAGAGCCATCTTCTCTTCATCATCATCACTATCACTTGAGCACTCATCATAGCTTGATTCATCACACTTTGCTTTGACCTTTGATGATGATGTGGCTTTGAATGCCACACTCTTCTTCTTTTCATCTTTCTTGTCATCCTTCTTCTCTTTGTTTTCTATAATCTTGTCCTTGTCCTCTCTAAAGGTGTCATCGGTAATTACCTCACCAAGGACTTGGTTTGGTGTCATTGTGTCCAATCCACTTCTCACCAATAGAGTGACTAGCATCTCAAATATTGGTGGAAGACTTCTCAAGAATTTGAATGAGAAATCCTTGTTCTCCACCTTCTCTCCAAGTGACTTGAGGTCATTGACAAGCACCTCAAGTCTATTGAACATTTCCGCACATTCTCATCATCCTTCATCTTGAAGCTAGCAAACCTCTCCTTCAAGATATAAGCCTTGGCCCCCTTCATGGATTGAGTCCCCTCATATGACTCTTCAAGATTCTTCCATGCATCATGAGCACTCTTAATGTTCTTGATTTGCTCAAAGACTTCTTTTGAGATTGCATCATGGATGGTACTTAATGCAATGTCATTGTTTTGGAGCTTCTCCTCTTCGGCCACGTGGGTGCCTCCTCATTTACCACCTCAAACTTCTTGTCGACCACCAACCATACCTTTTGGTTGATTTATTTGATATGGGTGGTCATCAATGCCTTCCAATAACTATAATCGGTGCCATCAAACTTGGGTGGCCTCTAGGTGTTGTTGATAAGAGCCATTTTAACACCGTGGGATGTTAAGCCTCAAAGAAACGGTGTACCGAGCTCTGATACCACTTGAAAGGTCTAGAATGGCTAGAGGGGGTGAATAGCCTAATAAAAATTCTACAACAACACTTAGGCAAACTTGTTAGAATAAAACACAGCGTTAAGCAAGTTTACGCTAGCACTAAGGTTAGGCAAGCCACCTACCAAATCTAGTTACTAGCAAGATAACCTATGTCACACACAAGAGCTAGAGAACTAGAGCTACAAGACTAAGCTAGACAAGCTAAGCTAGAATCTCTACATTGCAAGAATGTAAGAATGTAAGTGCAAAACTAGAGTTAGAAATGTTATACTGCCGAGAAGAGATGAGCCAATAGATAACCAATCAATCACAATAAGAATCCTCGGTAGAGACAATGTGACACAAGACTTTTTACCGAGGTTCACCTACTTGGAGGTTCACGCGCTAATTGGCATCACACGCCAAACCCGTCACCGGGTGCCGCAAAACCAACACAAGATAGGGATCCACAAGCTACGAGCAATCCACTAGAGATACCTTTTGCGAACTCCCGCGGGGAAGGTTCAAGAACCCCTCACAAACCACCGATCAGAGTCGGAGACAATCACCTTCCTCCGCTCAACGATCCTCGTCGCTCCAAGCCATCTAGGAGGTGGCAACCTCCAAGAATAACAAGAGCTTCCGCGAAGACGACGATCACTAAGTGCCACTAGAATGCAATCAATGAGCAACGCACTTGGATTCACTCAATCTCTCATGAATATGTAAAATATGTTTAGAGGGATGAGTGGTGGAGCTTCTCAAGCAAGCACAAGTGTATGAGTGAAGTAGAGGTGCAAGAGAGTGCCCAAAGGGCCGGCCAAACACGAATATATAGCCCTCTCACAAAGACTAGCTGTTTAGCCCCCATTTTCCACTTCCTGCGCCACCTCCGGACGCACTTTACATAGGGGGTCCGGACCATTGCTGTCGGTGTTATGACCCGGGGGTCAAGACCACCAACGAGTAAATTTGTATATCGCGTGCTCCCTCTCTCAGACGTGATGCAAGATGGACACAAGATTTATCCTGGTTCGGGCAAAGAAGGCCCTACGTCCAGCGGGGGGAGGATGACTTGTATTATCTCGCACCCAAAGCGTGCTCGTACAGGGGGGGTACAAGCTGTGTTACACGGAGTTGGCCACCTGAGGGGTCGATCGAGTGGCGGTGTGTGTCTGGAGTGTGGACTAGGGTCCCTGAGAACGAAAGTCCGGTCAGAGTCCCAGATCAAGTGGGAGTCGATCCTCAGAGTTTCTAGAAGTCGGAAAAAGTCCCCCCTTTACTCTACCTCGGTGTCCCCCTTTTATAGACCAAGGGGAGACCCGAGGGTACAGGGTCCTAACAGTAGAAGTATGGGCGGCGTATCTGCGGCACAGTGTTGGCGGAGAGAC
Source organism: Microstegium vimineum (assembly GCA_022036555.1). Lineage (NCBI taxonomy): Eukaryota > Viridiplantae > Streptophyta > Magnoliopsida > Poales > Poaceae > Microstegium > Microstegium vimineum. Next base: position 60,750,963 of record CM039124.1, read on the forward strand.
ATTGAGCACTGTGGCGGCATGGCCTTCGTGTCCTTCAGACGTCCCTGGTCGTGGCGGCAGTAGAAGTCGTCGTCGTGTAGTGTCCGCAGGCGGGCACGAGTCCCATGGCCGAAGCGGGACGGGGCGGATGGGACGTCTTCCGTACCGGAGTTGTTGAAGAGGAGGGGGTCGAGTCCCCTGGTCGAGGGGGGGGGTCGAGCCCTGTGTGACTCCGTCGCGTTCCCGAAGTCGTCGTCGAAGGTCGCACTGTTCACTTTCCGAGGGGTACTGTTGGAGTCCGTACTCGCGTAGTGGCAACAGTGGCGGCACAGTTGACGGGAATCGGGGACTAGACGGGGAGTTGGCGGATTTGACAGCGGACGCGGGCGCCCATGTCGTTAGGTGGGTTCACTTTAACCCATACCGGAGCAGTTGGGTTAATCGAGCCCCTCGTCCGAGGGTCGTCTGCTTGACCCTTGGTCGAGGGGGAGGTCGAGGTGCCGACGGGGTTGGAGAGGTCAAGGTCGAGGTAGAGGTCGGGGGGTCGTTCGTTCGACCCCTCGTCCGTCGTCGAGGTGGAGCCGGGGGTCGTTCGCTCGCCCCCTCGGTCCGTCATCGAGGTGGACCCGGGGGTCGTTCGATTGACCCCTCGTCCGTCGTCGAGGTGGAGCCGGCCCGTGGCTTGTTGCCGTAGTTGGTGTAGAGGGGGCCCTCGATTGATGGGCCGCGTCTCACTGAGTAGTGGGCTGATCCTTGCCTTAAAAAGGGTTGCTATGTTTAGCGTTAATTTATCGAAGGGTTTAGGGTACCCCTTACCTTCGTACCCGACAGTAGCCCCCGAGGCCCCAGAGGAGTGATTTAGAACTCCTCTGGGGGCTATGATACGCGTTTCTCGGAGGGAGTAAGGATTGCCCGGAGGTTTTGTCCTTGGCCTGTAGGGTTAGTGAGAAAACCGATTTTCCGCGGGGTGCGCGCGAGCGCACCCCGCGGGGGTAGCCCCCGAGGCCCTAGAGGAGTGATTAAGAACTCCTCTGGGGGCTAAAATACATTGTATAGTGGGGTTTTTTAAGGATACCTGGAGGCGTGGCACCCTGTCGAGGGGTCGATTCCATTCCTTTTCCTAAAAAAAGAAGTGTTCGAGGGCGGCTGTCGAACCCTACCGAGGGCCAGCCTTCGCTCCCTCGAGCACAACTGGAGTCAAAGCGCCCCGCCCGAGAGGTCGACTCTGTCTGCCAGGTTACGAGTTTTCGACCCTCTTTCGTCGAGGGGTGCCGTGCGTAGTCGGGCCCTCGAGCCCTCGAATGGCTAGGCCTTCACTACCTCATAGCGTCCTTCCCACGGATCCTTTCGTTCGGATTGTGGGGTGAAGAGCATCGTGCTATCCTCGTTAGGACGAGCCCGAAGTCCTCGGTGAGCTGTTCTCGGGCATGAGTCCATTAGAAATGGTGCCCTGTATGGGTAAAAATCCGAGTGAGAACCCGACCCCGTTCGATAGGGATCGACTAGTGGCCCGGAGGCGTTCCCATTGTTAAGCGAGCTAAGCACGACCACGTGGACCACCAAGGTGCCAACCCCATTCGATAGGAGTTGGTGGCTCGATGCCTCCCAGCGCAGGGATCCTTAGGTGTTCCTAGGTATGCCTCGGATATGTCCCAGGGAGCCTCGAGAGTTCGTTCTCGAGCTACCGGGACATCCCTGACTCGTGTACTCGAGGGCGGCTGTCGAACTCCGTTCGTGGAGCCAGCCTTCGCTCCCTCAAGATTTGGGGGTGGACCGGAGTCCGTTAACCATGGTCCTTCCTGACCTCAGGTACTCGAGGGCGGCTGTCGAACCCTATGTAAGGGCCAGCCTTCGCTCCCTCAAGATTTGACGGATGGTTCGTCATCCGACGCTATCCTCAGGAGGAGGAGTCCGACCTTGTGGACCGCCGAGGGGAAAAGCAGGTGGTTGTTGTATTGAACTTGGGGACATACCTATGTCGGAGCTCTCGAGGGAGGCTATCGAACCCTCGGACAGGCCAGCCTTTACCCCTTCGAGGCCATGGAATGAACTACAGTTGACGACCCGAGGCCCTGTCAGGCCTCGAGCACTCGAGGGGGGCTATCGAGCCCGTTCGTAGGCCGGCCTTTATCCCCTCGAGATTTTGGGGGTGGACCGAGGTCCTAACCCGAGGTCATTTCTGGCCTCGGCACTCGAGGGTAGCTGTCGAACCCTCTTTCGAGGGCCAGCTCTCGCTGCCTCAAGATTCCTTACCTTCGAAGACGATGTTTCCTTCTGCGCGCCTTTTTAGGCGGCGTCCGTTCGGAGCAATAGTGCGGTTGCGGGGCGGAGTGCGGCGATGGGACGGGACGCCTTATCCTGGAGGGAATACGAGGAGGAAAGTACAGGCGAATTAAATGCGGAGATTCTCTTGCCTGTTGCCGGATCCGTCCGTTGGCCTCCCGCGTGAGGGTGAGGGGTCTGGTGCCTTTTCCGCGCACTTTCCTTCCCCGCCTCCTTGCCTTCGTCTTCCTTGCCTTCTTCTCTCCGCCTCTGCCTTAGGCGTCCCGCGAGCAGGAACTCTGCGCGAGCGAGAGAGAAAGAGAAAGATAGGGAACGTACAGTCTGCCTCCAAGTCCGAGCAAACCACCATCCCTATGGCCACCTTCCAGCTCGTCGGTGCCGACGCCTGGCCCGCCTCCTCGATCCGTCGGTCGTATCTGATGGAGTTGGTGGAGAGTGGTCTTCTCCGGCCCGTTACCACGGCGGAGAGGCCGGAGTGGATAGCTCCGCCGCGGGACCACGCCGAGCCCAACCCGCCGGAGGGGTATGTGGTGTCGTTCGAGGTCTTCCACCGGGCGGGGCTGGGGGCCCCACCCAGCCGCTTTCTGCGCGCGCTCCTCTACCACTACGAAGTGGAGCTCCAGCACCTCTCCCCCAACGGCGTCAGCCAGGCGGCGGTCTTCGCCGCGGTGTGCGAAGGCTACCTGGGGATCGAGCCCCATTGGGACCTGTGGCTTCACATCTTCAAGGCCAACATCTTCCACGCCTCGGTCAACAAGGGCACCCGCCGGAAGGTCAGGGCCGGGTGCTGCAGCATCTTCGTCAAGCGGCCGCCGCTTTGGCTCCCGGCGAACCTGTCCTCGAGCCACTCCGGGTGGCATTCCGGGTGGTTCTACCTGAGGAACGACGACGATCTGCTCCCGGCGTACACCGTGAGGACGCTCGACACCGAACCCGACCGCTGGGGATACGGCGTCCCGTCGGACAAGCAGAAGCACCTCAACGGCTTGCTGGACGCGCTCAAGCGTCTGGAGGAGAGGGGGCTTACCGCGGAGATTGTCGCGTCGGCGTTCCACCGACGGCGGGTTCTGCCGCTGATGGCTCGACCCCTCCACATCGACGAGATGGGTCCGGGGGTCGATCTGTCGGGTTGCCGCTTCGTCGAAGAAGAGCTGACCACGGACCGGGTGGTCGGCCGCGTCCGCCGTTTCTTCGCGGGGGGGTTCGACCCCAAGAACGTCGCGAAGATCCCCATGAAGCCGGACGAGGGCTTCTTTGAGCTGGTAAGGTCCTTTCCTCCAGTTAGAGTCTTCGTGCCCGCCCCTTCCGTCTTTTCTGCTCGTTCTCTAACCGTCTCGCATCCCGCAGGGGAATGTGTCCTACAAACTCTCACGCCCGCCGTGAAGGAGGACCGGGCCAGGAGGGAGGCGAACCGCCTCCGCGCGGAGAAGCAGAAGTCCGACAAGGACAAAACCAAGGCGAAGACGGCCAGGAAGACTCGGGAGAGAGAGCTGAGAAATTAGTGTCGGGCCCAACAGAGGCGGTTGGGCCTCGATGAGGAGTTGTCGCCCTCGGAGGAGGAGGACGATGATGAGGAAGATACAAACTGGAGCGAACCGAGGAGGAGGAGGAGGAGGAGACGGTGCCTGAACAGGCGGCCGTTGCTACTGGTGGAGAGGAGGGGTCGACCTCGAGGTCGGCCCCTTCTGTTGAAGCTGGGCCACGGGCGGAGCGCCCCGTGGCTTCGCAAGAAGTCGCGCCGCGGCAGACGCGGTCGCAGACGCCGCGGCCCTCGTCGGGGGTCGATCGAGCGAGCCCCCGACGCCCGCCGCGTCGAGCGCCCGGGTGCCGGGCCCGCCGGCGCAGGTGGAGACCGGCAAGGGGACGAAGGTGGCACCGCCGTCGAAGGGTCGATCGAGCGAGCCCCCGAAGCCTGCCGCGTCGAGCGCACGGGCGCCGGGCCCGTCGGCGCAGGTGGGGGCCGGCAAAAAGTCGACGGTGGCGCCGCCGGCCCCCGCTCGGGAGAAGGTGCCGAGTGCCGTCTCGACCGCCGCTCCCCAGGCGGTGGCGCTCGAGAGCTCGACCAGCCCGATGGTTGCCGGGCCGAAGCGCCGGGCTCCGAGGGGGTAAGTCGATTTTATAGTCGTTGTCTGTTTTGTCTTTTTGTCGGTAAGGACCCGTGCTTATTGTTGTGCACGTGTTCCTTTTTCAGGTCGAAGCGCCGGCAGGGAGCCGCGCGCTCCCGCCCCTGCTAAGAAGCTGAAGACGGGGGTTGCGGTTCAAGTAGCCGCCGAGGTCGGTACGGCCGCCCCGCCCCCTTCGACGGTCGCCCCCGAGGCGGCTCGGGTAGCCACGGCCCAGGAGGTGGCTGCGCGGGGGAAGGCGCAGGGGGCCTCGGCGTCTGCTTCGACGACGGAGGATGCGAGCTCGCCGGCGGTGGTCGCCGAAGTGACGGTCGCGCGGCCGTCAGAAGAAGTCGCGTCTGGCGCCCCGGGGGGCGCGGAGCTTCTGCCGGCAGCGGTTGCGGCCGAGGTGGTGGAAGTGGCCAGGCCCCAGGCCCCTGCGATCGAGGGGGAGGCTCCGGCACACCCAACGCCGGGGCATTGGCCCGAGGGCCTGGCTGCGCTGGAGGCTCGACTCCAGCTCGAGCACGAGGGCACGACCACCGCCGCGCCCGAGGCCCCCTTGACAACGCCGGGCCTCGAAGAGGGGGGTCCGGTCGATCGTGCCGAGGGAACGCCCGCGCTGGCGCAGGGCGTGATGTTGATGGAGTCCACCCCTGCCCAGGTGGACGAGATGTTGGCCGAGTTGGTGGACCCGGCGGAGATGGCCATCATCGCGGCTCCTCGGGCGGAGCCGGAGGTGGCTCGGCCTCCCCTCGAAGTTGGGGGGCCACTATCTCGAGGTAAGTCACACTTCGACCCACTCGGGATGCAGTGGGTTTATCTTGCTGTGTGTTAACTTTTTTGAGTCCTTCATCGCGCAGGGCCGTCTTACCGGCCCGGGTCTTCTTCTACCGGTGGAGACGGCTTGGCGGGGCCGTCGACGTCCTCGCGAGGTGGCCCAGAGGAAGAAGCCTCGCCCCTTTCCGCTTATCGAGGAGGGGGGGACCTGCGCGATGGCGTCACCGGGACGATGGAGCAAAGGATTGCCGCCCGCAGCGTGGCGTGGGGCCAGGAGGTTCTTGAGGTGGCGGACCCTCGAGACCCCGAGCGGGTTTTCCTCACGCTCGACGATCAGTCCGAGCTTCGACGGTGGGAGAACGTCGAGGAGTACCGGGCCTTGTTCGAACACTCGGTACGTCGCGCTGCGGAGGTTGCCGCCGCGGATATACGCGAGGGAATGGAGGTAAGTTCTGTTCTACCTTAGATTGTACTTTGAGTTGTCTGGTTGCCGTTTGTTGACGATCTCCATTTTTATCCTCATCGGTCGCTGCGGGTGAGGTCCTACGAGAAGTCCCAGTACATTCTCTGGGTACAGGGACAACTCTCGACCCTCCACGCCTCTCTGGAGAAGGCGAGGGATGAAGTCGCCCGCGCGAAGGCGGAGGCGGCGACTATCCAGAAGGATGTCGAGTCGAAGATCGCCCATGCGAAGGCCGGCTACGAGGCCCTCCAGAAGGAAGCCTGGGAGGCCATGTCGTCGGCGCAGGCGAAGGTCGATGACGCCCTTCGGTCGACCGTCACCGTCGGGCAGGAGCGGGATGCTGCCCTCGAGGCACAGCGCAAGGCCGAGGAGGAGGCTGCCCGGCTGAGGGAGGACATCCGAGGGCTCCGGGGAGACCTCGACGCCGTCTCCCGAGAGCGCGACGCTCTAGCCACCTCGGAGGAGAAGGCTCGGACCCGCGCGACCTCTTTGGGCGTGGTGGCGATGAACCAGAGGCAGGCCCTCGAGGACGCAAACAAGACCATCGAGGGCCTCGAGACCAAGGTTAATGACCAGTCCTCCGAGCTTGACGACTTCCGCCGCCAGCTCGAGGAGACCGAGCAGGCCTACTCCACCTTAGATGTGCAAGCCCAGGGTGAGTGTTTTGGGTGTTGCAGAGTCTGTCCTGCCTCGACCCTTTTTTTGCTTTTTTGTTGGGTTTTGACTATTGTGTGCTTGTTTCGGCAGAGCTTGCGAAGGAGAATGCCCGCACCCACAAGGACCTGGACAATCTTCAGGGCCTGGTTGGCACCGAGGCAAACCTCAACGCGACGCTTGCGGCCGCCATCAACACCTTCTGCAACGACCTCTCAGTCAAGCCAGAGCCGGAGGTCGAGGGGGACGCTCGAGGGGACTCCTTGCTGCGCCGCTTCTATTCCATGACGCGGGGGGGGTGACGGAGAACGTCCGAGCCGCCCTGCATATGGGCGTGAAGCGGGCCCTCGCGGTCGTCAACTCCTTCTACGACGTGGACCTCAACCTCGTTGTCGACGGGTTCGCCACCGACCCGGATCTGACCGAGGAACAGAACGACGCGAAGTGTTAGGAGTTGATGGATCACGCAAAGGTGCCCGGAGGCCTGCTGGCGTCGCTCTTCGAGTCCGAGGTGATCCCCTCGGCGGATGAGTAGCCCTCGGGAGGTGTCGACGGGTAGTCCCGGGCCTGCGGGCCATATCTGGACAAAAAAGGTCCATGTAATAGTTAGGCCTTTGTATTGATACAATGCCAAGCCCCCGAGGGCTTTTTGTATATAATGCCTTTTGCTCGATATGCACAAAGTTAATTTTGTTTTTTTCGAGCTTTCCCTGCTTTTCTTTGCCTGAGTCGACGCCTGTGAACTAAGTGTTCGACGCACGCTCTTATCCCTGGAAGGGGTGGCGAGTAGGGATACCGTAGCCCTGGGGCGTAGGTGAGTCCCTGGCTCGACGACACCCTCGACCCTTAGGGAACTCGAGGCGCCTTTACTTAGTTAAGAAGCGTACTCGAGGGAAAGAACGAAAGGGAGAGTCGAGATTCGAAAAAACATTCGAGTTTTTCGGAGACCTAGGAGGGGGGTGCCCCCCCTGTTAGCCCCCGAGGGAGGCTCGACTTTGCTGAGGCAAAGTCGAGGCTACCTTAGTGCTATAGACGGGTTCGTCTCGTTATTTCTACTTCTCGAGCTCTCTCAGCTTTTCTTTGCCTAAGTCGACGCTTGATAACTAAGTGTTCGACGCACGCTCTTATCCCTGGAAGGGGGGTGGTGAGCGGGATACCGTAGCCCTGGGGCGTAGGTGGGTCCCTGGCTCGACGACACCCTCGACCCTTAGGGGTTCGAGGCGCCTTTATTTAATTATGAAGCATACTCGAGGCAAAGATCGAGAGGGAGGGTCGAGTTTCGAAAAAGCATACGGGTTTTTCGAGGACTTAGGAGGGGGTGCCCTCCTGTCAGCCCCCGAGGGGAGCTCGACTTTGCTGAGGCAAAGTCGAGGCTACCTTAGGGCTACGAACGAACGTGAAATGTGTTTCGAGAACATTTTATTCATTCGAGAATTTGTACATAAATGCGAAAATGTACAAGGCCCTGGGGCCTCAGGGATAGAAGCGACGTAGCTGTTCGATGTTCCATGCGTTGGTGAAGATCTCGCCCTTCTCGTTGTTCAGTTTGTAAGTGCCGGGCTTCAGCACCTCTGCCACGATGAAGGGTCCCTCCCAAGGTGGTGTCAGCTTGTGACACCCCTTGTTGCTCTGTCGACGGCGCAGAACGAGGTCGCCGACGTTGAGGTCGCTTTTGCGCACGTTTTTGTCGTGGTAGCGTCGCAGCGTCTGCTGGTACTGAGCCGACTTGAAGAGGGCCATGTCACGAGCTTCCTCGAGCTGGTCGAGGGAGTCCTCTCGGGCTGCCGTGTTGGCTTGCTCGCTGTAGGCTTTCAGTCGAGGGGACCCGTACTCGAGGTCAGTGGGGAGGACGGCCTCGGACCCATAGACCAAGAAGAACGGAGAGAACCCCGTGGCTCGACTTGGTGTCGTTCGGAGACTCCATAGCACAGCGGGCAGCTCGTCGACCCATCTCCTTCCATGTCTGTTCATCCGGTCGAAGATCCTTGGCTTGAGGCCCTGCAAAACCATACCGTTGGCACGTTCGACCTGACCGTTAGTTCGAGGGTGGGCGACTGCGGACCAATTCACCCTGATGTGGTGGTGGTCACAGAAGTCTAGGAACTTTTGGCCGATAAACTACGTGCCGTTGTCAGTGATGATGACGTTGGGGACCCCGAAGCGGTGGATGATGTCGGTGAAGAATAGCACGGCTTGCCGAGACTGGATGTTGGCGATGGGTCGAGCCTCGATCCACTTCGAGAACTTGTCGATGGCCACGAGAAGGTGAGTGTGCCCGCCCTTGGTTCTTTTCAGGGGACCGACCATGTCGGGCCCCCATACTGCGAACAGCCAGGTTATGGGTATCATCTGAAGAGCTTGGGCGGGTAGGTGGGTCTGCCTGGCGTAGAATTGGCATCCCTGGCAGGATCGAACGAGTTTGGTGGCGTCGTCGACAGCCATCGGCCAGTAGAAGCCCTGTCGAAAGGCACTTCCTACCAGCGTTCTCGGCGCCGCATGGTGGCCACAAGCCCCCGAGTGTAGGTCCTTCAGCAATGCCCTCCCCTCCTCGAGGGTGAGGCATCGTTGAAGTACACCCGACGAGCTACGTCGATATAGTTCGCGGCCATCCCCGTATAGGACGTAGGTTTTGGCACGTCGAGCTACTCGACGGGCTTCCGTGCGGTCTTCCGGGAGTTCGCCTCGCGTCAGGTACTCGAGGTAAGGCGCGCGCCAATCCGTCGGAGGGGTCGGCGCCGAGGCGGCCCCGTCGATCTCCATGACCTCTCCCCCGCTCGAGGGGGGTGGGTCGACCCCTTGCTCGAGGGAGGGAGCCCCCGAGCGTAGGTCGACGGACGGTGTGTGCTGATCCCTCGAGAAGATGTCGGGGGGGACCGTCCCTCGAGTAGACGCGATTTTGGCCAGCTCGTCGGCAGCTTCGTTGTACCGACGGGCCACGTGGTTGAGCTCGAGGCCGTAGAACTTGTCCTCGAGCCTTCAGACCTCCTTGCAGTAGGCTTCCATCTTAGGATCGTGGCAGCTCGAGTCTTTCATCACTTGGTCGATCACCAACTGAGAGTCCCCTCGCACGTCGAGGCGTCGAACCCCGAGCTCGATGGCGATGTGCAGGCCGTTGACGAGGGCCTCGTACTCGGTGACGTTGATTGAGGCGGCGAAGTGGAGGCGGATGACATATCGCATATGGACCCCTGAGGGTGATATGAATAGCAACCCGGCGCCCGCTCCCGTCTTCATCAGCGACCCGTCGAAGTACAAAGTCCAGAGCTCGCTCTGAACCTGCGCGGGGGTAGTTGGGTGTCGGTCCATTCTGCAACGAAATCTGCCAGTACCTGAGACTTGATAGCCTTCCGAGGGGCGTAGGAGAGGGTCTCCCCCATGAGCTCGGCGGACTACTTGGCGATCCTTCCCGATGCCTCCGGGTTCTGGATTATCTCTCCGAGGGGGAAAGATGAAACCACAGTGACCGGATGGCCCAGGAAATAGTGTTTGAGCTTCCGCCGAGTGAGGACGACCGCATACAGCAGCTTCTGGATGTGGGGATACCTTGTCTTGGTTTTGGAAAGGACCTCGCTCACGAAGTAGACAGGCCTCTGAACCGGCAGGGCATGTCCTTCCTCCTCCCTCTCGACCACTATGACCGCGCTGACTACCTGGGTAGTCGCTGCAACATAGAGCAAGAGGGGCTCGGCCGGGCTCGGGGGGACCAAGACCGGGGGCGAGGTGAGCAAGGCCTTGAGCCTCGAGAGCGATTCCTCGGCTTCGGCGGTCCACGCGAAGTGTTCCGTCTTCTTCAAGAGTCGGTAAAGGGGTAGGGCCTTCTCTCCGAGCCTCGAGATGAAGCGACTGAGGGCAGCGAGGCACCCAGTAACCCTTTGCACGCTCTTGAGGTCGTTGATCGGGCCCATCCTCGTGATGGCGGTTACCTTCTCGGGATTGGCCTCGATGCCGCGCTGGGAAACTATGTACCCTAAGAGCATGCCTCGAGGGACCCCGAAGACACACTTCTCAGGGTTCAGTTTTATGCGATTAGCCCTGAGGCACCCAAACGTGACCTCAAGGTCTCCGACTAGGTCTCCGACTAGGTTTCCGACTTGACCACGATGTCATCGACGTAGGCCTCGACGGTCGGCCCTATGTGTTTCCCGAAGACGTGGAGCATCAAGGAAGCTTGTCGGAATACGCATCAAGGAAGCAAAGGGTTTCACATCCCGAAGTGGAATCTACTATTTGGTCGATGTGAGGTAGAGGAAAAGGAACTTTAGGACATGCTTTATTTAAACTGGTGTAGTCTACACACATCTTATCTTTCCCATTCTTTTTCTTTACAAGCACAGGGTTAGCTAACCACTCGGGATGATGTACCTCCTTGATGAATTCGGCCTTCAAAAGCTTGTCGACCTCCTCCCCGATGATCCTGCGCTTCTCCTCGTCGAAGCGGCGCAGGCGTTGCTTCACCGGTTTGGACCCGGCTCGGATGTCCAAGGAGTGCTCGGCGACTTCCCTCGGGATGCCCGGCATGTCCGAGGGACTCCATGCGAACACGTCGGCGTTTGCACGGAGAAAGTCGACGAGCATGGCTTCCTATTTGGGCTCGAGGGTGGCACTGATCGTCAGCACCTTCCCATCCGTGAGGCCGGGGTCGAGCGGGACGGTCTTCGTGTCTTCCGCCGGCTTGAAGTTGCCAGCGTGGCGCTTGGGGTCGGGGATCTCTCCGGACAAGTCGTCGAGGGCCGCGAGGATAGCCAAATCCTAATGGGCTTCGGCTTTTTCCACGCACTCGACGTCGCAGTCATATGCGTGCTCGTAGGAGGTGTCGACGGTGATGACCCCCGAGGGTCCTGGCATCTTGAGCTTGAGGTAGGTGTAGTTCGGGACCGCCATGAACTTGGCGTACCCCGGTCTACCGATGATGGCGTGGTAGGTGCCTCGCCACGCGACCACCTCGAAGGTCAGCTCTTCCTTTCGGAAGTTCGAGGGGACGCCGAAGCAGACCGACAGCTTGATACGGCCGATCGGGAGTGCCTTCTTCCCTGGGACGATCCGTGGAATCCCCCCGCTCTCGGTAGGAGCATGGTCCTCGGGATCCTAGGAGGTCGAGGGTCTCGGCGTAGATGATGTTGAGGCTGCTCCCCCGTCCATGAGCACCTTGCTGAGGCGGGTGTTGAGGATGATCGGACCGACGACGAGCGGGTAAGCCCCCGCGTTGGGGACATGCTCGGGGTGGTCGTCCTGATCAAAGGTAATCGGCGTGTGTGACCAATCGAGGTACCGCGGGGCCTGGGCCCGAACGGAAAAAACTTCTCGACGCTCCCTCTTGCGCTGGCGCGTGGTGAGGCAAGTCGAGGGTCCCCCGTAAATCATGTAGCAGTCGTGGATCTCGGGGAAGCCTCCTTTTTGGACATCGCCCCTGACGTGTGCGTCACAGGGCGGGTCTTCCTTGCCGTCGTCTCTCCTGGGGCCAGGAGGGACGAAGTGCCTTCGGAGCATGCGGCAATCCTCGAGGCGGTGGTTGGCCGGCCCCATATGATAGGGGCAGGGCTCCTTCAGCATCTTATCGAAGACGCCCCCGTCGGGAGGGGGCCCTCGAGGCTTCCGCTTGTCCGCTGCCGCGACAAGGTCGTCGGGCTCGTCGTCGTGCTCGACATTGGGCTCGACGTTGTGCCGGCCCGGTTGGTTCTTCTTCTTCTTCTTCTTCTTCTTCCGGCCGCCGTTGCCGTCGTTGTTCCTCCTGGGCCCCTTGTTTCTCTTGGGCCCATCGTCCGAGCCCCCGGGTTCATCCGCGTCGCCCTTCCCCTTCCCTGGGGGAATCTGGAAGAATGCGCCAACGGCCTCCTCGCCAGCCGCGTAGTTGGCAATGATGTCCATGAGCTCGTTGGCGGTCTTGGGGATGTTTCGCCTCAGCTCCCGCACCAACTCCTTGCAGGTTGTCCCGGCGATGAACGCTGTGATGACCTCGTGGTCGGAGATGTGGGTCAGTGCGGTACGCTGCTTTGAGAATCGGCGGGTGAAGGCGCGGAGGGTCTCTCCTGGTTTCTGCTTGCAACTGCGAAGGTCCCAGGAGTTGCCCGGCCGCTCATAGGTGCCCTTGAAGTTGCCCTCGAAGATCCGGACCAGGTCGGACCAGTCCTGGATCAAGTCCGGGGGTAGCTCCTCGAGCCACCTTCGAGCGGTGTCGGAGAGGAACAATGGGAGTTGTCGGATGATGACGAGGTCATCTTTGGCTCCCCCCAGCTGGCATGTCAGCCTGAAGTCAGCAAGCCAGAGCTCTGGCTTGGTTTCGCCGTTGTATTTGATCAGGCTGGTGGGTGGACGGAAACGTACGGGTAGGGAGGTCCGCCGGATAGTTCTCCCGAAGACTCGGGGCCTCGGCGGCTCCGGAGACCGACATCGGTCTTCGTCGCTGTCGTAGCGCCCACCTCGGTGAGCGTTGTAGCCTCGAGCCTCGACATCGCCGTACCGACGTCGGTTGTTCACTCGAGGGGGGAGGTCGTCGACGAGGCGTTCCTGAACCGGTCGTGGCTCGACCCGGCCCTGGGGCGCCTTGTTCTGGTGGACAGAGGCCTCCCGATTTTGTCGAGGGGGCGCTGCTTGCCGCTCAGAGGTAGCCCCTCGACGCCTCGAGGCCGAGCTCTCCGCCTACTGCACGGCCGCAATTTGGAGCAGCCCCTGGATTTCTTCCCTGATACGTCGTGCCTGGGGGGTCGATGGTGCCGGCATGTCGCGGAGCAGCATCGCGGCTGCTACGACATTCTGGCTGGCGCGGTTGAAGACTCGGGGTTCGGCGTTCCCCTCCTCGACGATCTGCCGGTGGACTTCCCGAGCTCGCTCGCGAGCTCCTCCACTTGATCCCGCTCGAGGGCGTGTTCAAGCTGCTGAAGACGCAGGCGCTCCTCCTCGAGCTTGCTGAGAAGCTCTCGGACCTGCGTAATCTGGACATCAGGGGGTGGATCGGCTCTATCAGGACTTGGGGGAATGGCATCTCAAGGCGGGGTGGCGTTGGCCCCCCTTCCTTCTTCGGTGGCTGCGGTGTCGTCGATGTCGTCCTGGAGGACGGTTTGCTCGTCGAGGTGGAAGCACTCCCGAGTGGAATCGTAACTCTCGTCGGGAGAGTCCGAGTTGAAGTCGGCGTGGTAGAAGTGGGGGAAGAGCCTGCCCGTTTCTTCCTCCTCCAGGCGCCGCCGTAACGTGCCCCATGTATGGGGCAGCTCTGGCTCGCCTGGTGAAGTAGTGGTGACGGGATCGGCCGACGCCCACGACGGAGTCCACGGAGACTCGTCGTATGTATGTATCCTCAGCCCCGCGAGAGCAGAGTAGAGTCCGGCACCATTGCGGAGCCCGTATGGGAGCGGGTCACGCAGTGGTGACGGGATTGAGGGTGTCGGGGAAGCCACGGAAGCCTCTGGGGACGACGATGTGGCAGAGCCGAAGTCCGGCTCGGGGAGACGCCCGCCCTCGGCCCACAAGCACGGGTCAAGCGGACCCCTAGGGGAAGGGGCCGTGTTGCCAACTAGGACCGAGGGAACGGCATCCGGCGCCCCAGAGCTCGCACGACGGCGAGCGTGTCGGAGCCGCTCGCGCCTCCTCCTGATCGCAGACCAGAGACGCAAGCGGAGGGACCGTCGCCTGATCCTTGCTGGCTCCGTCGCAGCGGAGCTGCTAATGTCTAGGCCACAGGTGGAGGGAAAGACTATGAAGTTGCCCTCGTCCGTAGAAACAAACCCTAGACTGCCGAACCAGATGACGGTGGTGGATGGAAACGGTGGGATGGTAGGATCCATCTGAGAGAGTAGTTCGGAGTTGGTCGACACGCGAATCCCCCTACCTGGCGTGCCAACTGTCGGTGTTATGACCCGGGGGTCAAGACCACCAACAAGTAAATTTGTATATCGCGTGCTCCCTCTCTCAGACGTGATGCAAGATGGACACAAGATTTATCCTGGTTCGGGCAAAGAAGGCCCTACGTCCAGCGGGGGGAGGATGACTTGTATTATCTCGCACCCAAAGCGTGCTCGTACAGGGGGGGTACAAGCTGTGTTACACGGAGTCGGCCACCCGAGGGGTCGATCGAGTGGCGGTGTGTGTCTGGAGTGTGGACTAGGGTCCCTGAGAACGAAAGTCCGGTTAGAGTCCCAGATCAAGTGGGAGTCGATCCTCAGAGTTTCTAGAAGTCGAAAAAAGCCCCCCCTTTACTCTACCTCGGCGTCCCCCTTTTATAGACCAAGGGGAGACCCGAGGGTACAGGGTCCTAACAGTAGAAGTATGGGCGGCGTATCTGCTGCACAGTGTTGGCGGAGAGACGTTGAGCACTGTGGCGGCATGGCCTTCCCGTCCTTCAGATGTCCCTGGTCGTGGCGGCAGTAGAAGTCGTCATCGTGCAGTGTCCGCAGGCGGGCACGAGTCCCACGGCCGAAGCGGGACGGGGCGGATGGGACGTCTTCCGTATCGGAGTTGTTGAAGAGGAGGGGGTCGAGTCCCCTGGTCGAGGGGGGGGGTCGAGCCCTGTGTGACTCCGTCGCGTTCCCGAAGTCGTCGTCGAAGGTCGCACTATTCACTTTCCGAGGGGTACTGTTGGAGTCCGTACTCGCGTAGTGGCAACAGTGGCGGCACAGTTGACGGGAATCGGGGACTGGACGGGGAGTTGGCGGATTTGACAGCGGACGCGGGCGCCCATGTCGTTAGGTGGGTTCACTTTAACCCATACCGGAGCAGTTGGGTTAATCGAGCCCCTCGTCCGAGGGTCGTCTGCTTGACCCTTGGTCGAGGGGGAGGTCGAGGCGCCGATGGGGTTGGAGAGGTCAAGGTCGAGGTAGAGGTCGGGGGGTCGTTCGTTCGACCCCTCGTCCGTCGTCGAGGTGGAGCCGGGGATCGTTCGCTCGCCCCCTCGGTCCGTCATCGAGGTGGACCCGGGGGGTCGTTCGATCGACCCCTCGTCCGTCGTCGAGGTGGAGCTGGGGGTCGTTCGCTTGCCCCTTCGTCCGTCATCGAGGTGGAGCCGGGGGTCGTTCGCTCGCCCCCTCGGTCCGTCGTCGAGGTGGACCCAGGGGGTCGTTCGATCGACCCCTCGTCCGTCGTCGAGGTGGAGCCGGCCCGTGGGTTGTTGCCATAGTTGGTGTAGAGGGGGCCCTCGATTGATGGGCCGCGTCTCACCGAGTAGTGGGCTGATCCTTGCCTTAAAAAGGGTTGCTATGTTTAGCGTTAATTTATCGAAGGGTTTAGGGTACCCCTTACCTTCGTACCCGACAATTACGCATGCGTCCGAACCCTCTGCCACAGAGAGACCTCCACTGCTCATCCTCTCCGGACACGCGCAACGCGCCGTCCGAACAAACGCTCCTGTGTCCGGTCGCCTGTTGATTCAAATGGCTTTCTTCGCGCCTTTACCACCGCTCGCCACGTGTCTCCGGACGCACCTATTCACAGGGTTCGGAGCCACTGTTCATAGGGTCCGGAAATATTTTCCCGTGCACCCGAGAACACCCGAGAGCTCGCTTGAGCTAGCAGCGCCTCCGGACACAAGTCCGGAGCCTCAGTCCGGACCATCACTTGCGTCCGGATCTCCTCCACCAGAAGCAACAAAGAGCGCACTGGCTCCGGACGTGTGTCCGGATCCAGCGTCCGGACACGCAACAGCGTCCGGAGCTCTGCTCACAGTACTGCCCAGCTAGGGTATGCCTTTGGACCCATCGCCGATGGTCCGGACTCGACCAAGCCCTAGCGTCCGGACCCAAGTCCGGAGCTCTTTCTTCTGCCAAACACTT
This sequence comes from Microstegium vimineum, assembly GCA_022036555.1. NCBI lineage: Eukaryota > Viridiplantae > Streptophyta > Magnoliopsida > Poales > Poaceae > Microstegium > Microstegium vimineum. The sequence continues at coordinate 60,766,982 of CM039124.1, forward strand.
CTCCGACTTCTCCCAAGCTTCCAAGAGCCAACACTAAGTGATCTCAACACTTGTGCACGTGTGTTAGCTTTTAGTTCACATTTATCTTGGAATTAGTTGGTTGTTTCACTAGTTCAATTGATTTTAAATGCAATGCAATGAACCTAGTGGCACATGATAACCGTAATCAAACACGAGAGCTCCCTCCTTGATAGTATGGCTATCTATCCTAAATGTGATCACACCCTCTATGGTGTCTTGATCACCAAACCGAAAATAGTTCCTATTATCACCTTTGCCTTCACACCATTTTCCTTTGCACCACCACCATGCTAGAGCTTGTGCCATCCACTTGATCCACCTTACTCCATCACATGGCATGTACGAACCTATCTCATGATTCACACTTAGAGATCAAGGTTAGTACTTAGGTAGGTTTCATCAATTACTCAAAACCAAACACATGGGGATCTCAACAGGGGAACCCTCAACAAGGGCGTGAGGTTTTTAATGAGGCGGCACCTTTGTAAAAAACCCTCTGAAAATATAAAGAGGCTATCCCCGAAAAATCCAAAGCAAAAACGTCAAAAGTGGCCAGCAACGAGGCCACACCATTCGACACCATAATACGCATCGAGGACCTCCGCCATTCACAGCTAAAAGTTGAAAGAGTGATACCACCTCCACGCCCAAGAGGCGTTCAAATCTCAGAAAAAATCCTGACAAGTCGGACACTGAGACACATGGCTCAATAAAGCCAATGACAGAACCCTTTAAAAGACCTGCAGAAACGCAGGCAAAAGGGGGACCCAAAGATTTAATGCGAAGGTCGCAATAACTCGTACTAAAAATAAAGGCTCAACTACCACCTAACAACTGCCACCTTCCCAACAACCCTTCGAAGTAAAAGCTCGATCCACGAGACGCTATAAAAGGCAGCCGAACCGGCAGCTCAAACACCCAATCCTCACCCATCAAGCAAAAACAAAAAGCCAAGGGTAAATCCTGAAAAACAGCCATGGAAGAAGACGTTTCCTAGAACACAAAAAGAGGGACTAGTTCCCACAAATACCATGCGAAGACTCGTAAAAAGGGTGGCACCTTCTGTTAAGAACCGGCCTCCACTTATCTGCAATCAGGCAGCGGAAGCGACGATGGGAGATTACCGCGCGAAGGCTCGTAACCTCCCCTCACACCGGCTCAAGTGACGCGATCACAGCGAAAATGCCCCCTCACCACGCCATCCTTGAGCGCCAAGCCATCGCCCGACAGCCTGAAGTAGGTCTTCGAGCGTCAGAAGTCGTAAAGGCTGAAAGTGCAATCAAGCTAATGATTGGAGCGCCTGAAGTGGGTTTTGGTGACATGACAACACAATTAGAGAACTAATGAGACTCTTCAAGTATGACAAGCAGGTCAAATGAAAGGATGTTGATGAACAGGTTGGCGGACCCCTCCAATTACAAAAGTGCATGGCAACAAGCTCAAAGGACTTTAAGTCATTTTATATTTCAAAATTGAGTTAGGTATGTCGTACTATTAAGAGGGATTCAACACGCATGCCAACAAGTGAACCAAATGCTATATCTATCCAAATATCATACACCTTCACATACATAGTAGGCAAAACAACCAACTATTCAAAGATCCATCTCTTGCTATTTCTGTCAGGCCGGCAGTGCCGGGCCCAAGGCCAGCACTACCATGACTTGATCTGTCCGTTGGATAGTAGAGGGGTATTTCTTACCCCCTCATTCACCCCCAACGGCTAGTTCTGCATTCTCACTTCCAGACTTCACAAGAACAGAAAAGAAGCTCTCTTCTAGCTCTCCCTTCTCCCTTGGTGCTTCAACTCTCTCCTCTATTGATCTCCAATCATTCCTTTGAGAGATTGAGCCTCCAAGCTTGATAAGAAGCTTCTCCCTTGGATCTTCAACTCCTACAAGCATTTGGTTTGCATGGTGGCCGGCGGTTTGAGTTTGTTACTCTTGGAGCTTTGCTCCTAGCCGGCTAAGCGTTGCCCTTGAGCTTGCCTCTTTCGTGTGGCAGCCTAGGGAGGTTTGTAACACCCATTTGCTAATACATTACCCATCATCTCAAGAGTTCATTCTCTTGACTTGAGACTGAGGAAAGAGCAAGCCTTTGTGGTAAGCTTGAGCCTTGTGTGGCATACCTCAACAACGTGGACGTAGGCAAGCCTTGGTGGCGAGCTGAACCACGAGTCAAATCTTGTGTCACTGTGTACTTGTTACTTTACTTTGATATATATTACTTGTAAGGTGATTTCTAGGGTTTGGACCCGATCTACTCCGTGGGTGTGTTGCTACCACTTTCAGGTGATGCTAGAGGTTCCCTACACCTCTAGGAAGATTTTTATTCAAGCACAATTTTCATTCTCAGTTTACATTTTAAATTGTGCTAAGTTCTGTTCAGGTGACCAGCACTGCCGCCTAGAGAGCAGCAGTGTCGGCCACCCTGACAGTGTCGGACCCAGAGGCCGGCAGTGCCGGACCTATGCTGACAGAAAGTTGTTAAGTGTTTTTAAACAGGCCTATTCACCCCCCCCCCTCTAGGCTAATCAGGTCCTTACAAGTGGTATCAGAGCAAGGTTACCTCAGTAAGCACTTCACCGTGCGAGGTAATGGCCGAAGAGGGTAAGGTCACGATGGTTGACCCCAAGAAGGTGGATTTGCACTCCACGGATAGCAGCAATGAGAGCGTAGCCACGGACAAGTACTTGACCACTGCTAGCATGTCCGAGAGAGAGAAAGCAAGAAGACAAGAAGCAAGAAGATTGAGGAAAGAAGGAAAAAGATTGTAAAAAGAGAAAAAAGAACTCAATGAAGCCAAGAGCTTGAAGCTTGCCGAGAAGCTTCATAGAAGAGAAGTAAGAGCTCTCAAGAAGGAGCTCAAGGCCAAGGAGGAGGAGCTAAAGAAAATCAAAGAGCAGGCCTCTCAAGTGGAGGTTGAGTCTAGTAGCTCCGACGGTGATGATGATGTGTCATACCGTTCCTCCAAGATAGAGAAGAAAGATGAGAAGAAAAAGAAGGATGAGGGCAACAAGAAATACTCCGCCATATCCTTCAACTATTCATCTATTTCTAACCATGAGCATAAACCTCTCTTTCATATTCCCGCGGGCAAGTTGCCTCATTTAGATGGGACCAACTTTGCCAAGTGGAAACACTTGATGAAGGCTTATCTTGTAGGTCTTCACCCCAGTGCTTGGGAGATTGTTCATAGAGTATGTGAGCCTCCGGTGGATCCTACAAGCCCCACCACCACCGAGCTTTGCTGCATACAACTCAATGCACAAGCAACTAGTGTGTTGCTAAGTGCATTGGATGGTGATGAATACAACAAGGTGATGGGCTTGGAGGTTGCCAAGGAAATTTGAGATACTTTGCACCTTGCACATGAGGGTGTAAGTAAAGTGAGGCAGTCCAAGATTGATCTCTACATGGCCAAGCTCAATCGGTTTATGATCAATGAAGGTGAAGGGCCACAAGAGATGTTTGATAGGTTGATGGTGATAGTTGGCAAGATTAGAGGACTTGGTGGTGAAGAAGTCAATGACCACAAGGTTGTCAAGATCATGCTTGAAGCTTATTCTCCAAGAAATGAGACCGTGGTGACATTGATTAGAGACAAGAAGAAGTTTGAGTACTTCACGCCAAGTGATGTGCTTGGAAGAATAATCACATTTGATTTGCAAAGAGAAGAAGCACTTGAGAGAAAGAAGCTTGAAGAGATACAAGCAAGATTGGAAGGGATGAAGATCAAGGAGGTAGCTCTCAAGGCAAGCAAGAACACAAGAAGATCAGCCCCTAGCTGTCCTAAAAAACAGCAAGCAGGCCTCTTCAAGCAAAGCTCAAGCAACCAAAGTCATCAAGCATCAACCCGAAGCTCCAACATCAAGTGATGGTGAAAGTGAAGATGAGCAAGCCGAGAACATAGATGATATGGCCTTATTCATGAGAAGATTCAACAAGGGCCTAAAGAAGAATGGGTACAAGCTCATGAAGAGAAGGTTCTCAAACAAGAAGTCAAAGACTTGCTTCAATTGTGGTAGAACCGAGCATTTCATTGCCGATTGCCCAAATGAGAAGAAAGACAAGTTTGGCAAGAGCAAAAGAGAAGACAAGAGTGACCACAAGAAAGTCAAGAGATATGTGGGTGAAGCTCACATTGGGCATGAGTGGGACTCTACAACCGAGAGCACAAGTGAAGATGAAGAGATGGCCACCATTGCTATTCACAAGCCATCCACTTCACCAAGGCTCTTCAACAACATGTCCGATGATGATGAATGCTCCCCTCACATTTGTCTCATAGCAAAGGGTGAGAAGGTAAAACCAAAACCGAAACCCATAACTCCTCCCCCAAAAGACATCTCTAGTAGTGATTCTAGTGATTACTTTAGTGATGATGAATCTAGTGATGAAGAAATAAATGAAATAACTAAAAATATGGATGATAAGACCAAGATATTCATTGCTAATCTAATGGGTGAATTAGAGGCAACCAAAGTTGAGTTAGCATCTAGAGAGAAGACTCTTATCAAACAAGAGGATCTTTATATTGCTAGTGAGGAAGCTCTTGCATTAGAGAGGAGTGAGGTGAGCTATTTGACCAAGGCTTTGGCCAAGGAAAAAGAAGCTCATGCTCTCACTAGGAAGGAGTATAGTGAACTCAAGCAAAAGCATTGTGGCTTAGTTGAAAAGCACCAAGAGCTTGAGGGACAATACAATCTTCTTTGGGAGAGCAACTCACATCTTCCTAAAGCAAATGATGTTTCTTCTCCATCCACTAGCCAATGTTGTGGAAAATGCTATAATATTGATTTGCATGATTATTCCACTAACCTTGCCAACATGGAGGCCATGAAGAAAGAGATAGCAAGGCTCAACAATGTCATCTCAGTTTCTAGCAAGAATGACAAAGACAAAGTTGAGCCCAAGAAAATCCAATACAAGGATGGAAGACATCCATCAATCAAGGATGGTCTTGGACACACTTAAGGAGGTAAAACCAATGGAAGAAAAACAGTAAAAGGCATTGAGTGTGTCAAGTTTGAGAAGAAGGGAAGCATTGGTGCAGATAAGCCTGCACAGACTGCTGCTCTGCTGGACCAGAGGCCGGCAGTGCCGAACCTCAGACCGGCAGTGCCATGCCCCACTAAAGGGAAGGCTACCAGTGCTTCACCTGATCAAGCTCAAGCCCATGCCAAGAGAATGCCCAAGCAAAAGCAGGTTTCTCAGAAACCCAAGGACTCAATCTGGGTGGCCAAGAACAAGTATGCATACCAACCAAAGACAAGGTCACCTCAAGGAAGTTTGTCCTCTTGCTACACGTTGAAGTGCAATGACCGTGGTAAAGTCATTGCAGAATTTGTGGGTGATGAGAAACATGATAAGAGAAGCATGAACATTTGGGTACCAAAAATTGTTGTGACTAACATGCAAGTCCCCAAGATTGATTGGGGACCTAAATCTAGGAACTAAATTATTTTGTAGGCATACTCCTCCGGTGGATCAAGTTGGGTGCTTGATAGTGGATATACAAATCATATGACCAGAGAGAAGAGTATGTTCTCATCATATTCCCCAACTTCAAATGCAAGTGAGAATATCATCTTCGGTGACAACTCCAAAGGGGAAGTGATTGGTCTTGGTAAAGTTGCTATTACTCTTGAACATTTCATCTCAAATGTATTACATGTGAATTCGTTGAGTTATAACTTGTTGTCCATATCACAATTGTGTGAGATGGGCTACAATTGTCTCTTTACGGATAAGGGTGTGGAAGTATTTAAGAGGGAGGATTCCTCTATTATCTTTATGGGTCGTTTGAAGGGCAAGCTTTACCTAGTTGATTTCAACAAAAGTAAGGCTAAGCTTGAGACTTGTTTAGTGGCAAAATCTAGCATGGGTTGGTTATGACATCGCCGACTAGCTCATGTTGGGATGAGAAACTTGGCCAAACTTCTAAAAGATGAACACATTCTTGGACTAACAAATATTAATTCTGAGAAGGATAGAATTTGTAGCGCTTGCCAAGCCGGAAAGCAAGTAGGTGCACCTCATCCGTCAAAGAGCATTGTCTCCACCAAGCAACCATTGGAGCTAATACACATGGATCTCTTTGGACCGGTGGCCTACATAAGCATTGGCGGTAACAAACATGGTTTAGTTATTGTTGATGACTTTACTCATTTCACTTGGGTGTTTTTCATGTATGATAAAGCGCAAGTGCAAGACAAGGTGAAAACCTTCATTAGAAGAGCACAAAGAGAATTCGGCTTCCAAATCAAGAAAGTTCGTAGTGACAATGGAACCGAATTCAAGAACACTCAAGTGGAGGAGTTTCTTGATGATGAGGGCATCAAGCATGAGTTTTCAGTTCCATACACCCCTCAACAAAATGGTGTAGTAGAGAGGAAGAACCGGACACTCATTGACATGGCAAGGACAATGCTAGATGAGTACAAGACTTCGGATATCTTTAGGGCTGAAGCCGTCAACACCGCTTGCCATGCTATCAACCGGCTCTATCTACACAAGATCTTGAAGAAGACTTCATATGAGCTTTTAAACGGTAATAAACCAAAGGTGTCATACTTTAGAGTTTTTGGGTGCAAGTGTTTCATACTTAACAAGAAGCCCAAAACCTCTAAGTTTACACCTTAAGTTGATGAAAGGTTTATTCTTGGTTATGGATCAAATGAGCATGCCTATCGTGTATTCAACAAGACCTTAGGGAAAATTGAAATCGCGATAGATGTGACATTTGATGAATCTAACGGCTCTCAAGTAGAGCAAATTGATAAAGTGATTGTAGGTAATGAGGAACCACCATGTGAAGCAATCAAGGACATGGTTATTGGTGACATTAGGACCACAAGAAGTCAAAGCCATAGAAGTGGAACCTCAAGGTGAAGAAGCTACTACCCCAAGAGTTGAAGAAAATGGGCCAGCAGTGCTCCCTGGTCTAGCCTCTGTGCCTGACCACGGCACTGCCGGACCAGAGGCCGGCACTGCCGGACCCAGCAGACAGACTGCAGCGAGCTCACTAGCTAGCCCGATGAACCTACAACCTATATTTGAAGAGCAAGAGTATAATGACCAAGCTGACCAACAAGAAGCCACAGAATACCCAAGATTGAGGCAAACAATTCAAAGAGATCATCCTGTCAATAACATACTTGGGAATCTCCGAAAGGGGGTAACTACTCGTTCACATTTGGCAATTTTTTGTCAATTTTACTCTTTTATCTCCTCTTTGGAACCTCTCAAGGTTGAGCAAGCTCTCGATGATCCGGATTGGGTGATGGCTATGCAAGAAGAGCTCAACAACTTTGAGCAAAATCAAGTTTGGTCCTTGGTGGAAAGACCAAATACCAATGTGATTGGCACCAAATGGGTCTTCCGCAACAAGCAAGATGAGCAAGGCGTGGTGACAAGGAACAAGGCAAGATTGGTGGCTCAAGGCTTTACTCAAGTGGAGGGTTTGGACTTTGAAGAGACTTATGCACCGGTGGCTAGGCTTGAAGCAATTCGAATGCTTTTGGCCTATGTTGCCCATTATGACTTCAAGCTCTATCAAATGGATGTGAAGAGTGCATTCCTCAACAGCCCTATCCAAGAGTTGGTCTATGTTGAGCAGCCACCTGGTTTTGAAGATCTCAAGTTCCCACATCATGTCTTCAAGCTCCATAAGGCGCTCTATGGGCTTAAGCAAGCACCAAGAGCATGGTATGAATGCCTTAAGGAATTCTTACTCAAACAAGGCTTTGAAATAGGCAAAGCAGATCCTACTCTCTTCACTCATAAAGTCAATAATGATATCTTTATGTGCCAAATATATGTCGATGACATAATATTTGGTAGTACTAACCAATCCTTTTGTGATGAGTTTAGTAGGATCATGACTAAGAGATTTGAGATGTCTATGATGGGTGCGCTAAAGTTCTTCCTCAATTTTCAAATCAAGCAACTCAAGGAAGGGACTTTCTTATGCCAAACCAAGTACACCCATGACATGTTGAGAAAGTTTGACATGGTAAATGCAAAGCCAATCAAGACTCCCATGCAAACCAATGGACATCTTGATCTTGATGAAGGAGGGAAATCCGTGGACATAAAGGTATATCGCTCCATGATCGGCTCTCTCCTTTACTTATGTGCATCTAGGCCGGACATAATGCTTAGTGTGTGCATGTGTGCTAGATTTCAAGATAACCCAAAAGAGTGTCACTTGGTGTCCGTTAAGAGAATCTTGAGATATCTAGTTTTCATTCCTAACCTTGGCTTATGGTATCCTAAGGGCTCTAAGTTTGATCTACTTAGGTATTCGGATTCCGATTACGCCAGTTGCAAGGTAGACCGAAAAAGTACTTCGGGGACGTATCAATTCCTTGGACGGTCCCTAGTGTCTTGGATTTCTAAAAAGCAAAATTGTGTAGCCCTTTCCACCGCCGAAGCCGAGTATGTTGCAGCCGGCGCATGTTGTGCTCAACTACTTTGGATGAGGCAAACCTTAAAAGATTTCGGATGTCAATTCACCAAGATACCTCTCTTGTGTGATAACGAGAGTGCCATCAAACTCGCAAATAACCCGATTAGTCACTTTAGAACCAAACACATAGACATCTGTCATCACTTCTTGAGAGACCATGAATTAAAAGGAGATATTGCAATTCGCCATGTGAGCACCGAAAAGTAACTAGCCGATATCTTCACCAAGCCTCTCGATGAGACAAGGTTTTGTGCTTTGTGTAGTGAGCTAAATATACTTGATTCTCATAACGTGGTTTGAACTATAGCACACATTTGTTTGTCCACCTAGCGACATAGGCAAAACTTTGAAAATTTCAATTAATTGTTTCAAAGCCAATTTTGAAAGAAACTTGAGTATGTTGGTCATAGTATGATTGATGATTTGCTTACTGATCAACATATGGCAAGGGGTATATGTCCACATGTGCATGAATATATAGTATAATAGTGGCATATACCCTCACTGCCTGGCAGGCCAGCAGTGCCGGCCCCTTGGCACGGCAGTGCCGGACCTGGCTCGGCAGTGTTGGGACTTAACCGACCAGAGAGGTCGGGGCCAAGTATCATCCCTCGGGTCCCTCTTTATTCTTTCACCCTGGCCCGAGGGGACTCCATCCCAAGTTGTTTTCTCCCCAAGAGAAACCTCTTCCTCTCCTCTCTCAACCCTAAGGAGACCAAGGGAGCCCGGAGGTCCCTCTCTTCCCCCCGACGGTGCCGCCCTTCGGAGGTGCTGCCATTGGAGAAGGTGTGGAGGATCTTCCTCCCTGTGTCAAGCTTCATTCAAGCCCGACCTTCTTCATCCTCTTCCCTCTCTTTCAAAGGTAATAACTTGAAACTCTAGGTTGGTTCGATCTATGCAATGTATGGATTTTGAGACGGGATTTAGGCTGTTAGTAGTTGCATTATGTATGGTGATGTATCTCTAGTAGTTATATTGAATCAAAACTTAGATTCCATGGTGGATCGATGAAGCCTGTATTGGTGTTGTCTACACCAGGCCGACAGTGTTGGGCCCCTGGTCATAGCACTGCTGCCAAGGCTTCTACAATCCACCATAGACTCTGATTTTTGGTTCAATCTCTCCACTAGGTTTTCAGTCACTATTCTAAGTGCAGCAACTTAACACTCTCTCATTTTAAATGCATAGATGGATGTCGGAGGATCGAGTGGTGCGAAGGGGAAGGAGCCAAGGAAAAAGGCTCGTGCTACAAGAGGAGGCAGAGGTGGTGTTGATGATGGCTTGAATCCTAGGCAGAGGATAAGGTAAGAATCTGAGTTGCAGATGGCTGGGAGGACTCTTATTGAGGGTGGTTGCCCATGGACACCTCCACATCTTGAGCTATTTGATGGATCTTATATTATTGAGCATAATGAGGAGGTAATGGTCAGGCCACCACAGGACCCCCGTGCAAGAGAGAGAATCAATTATCAGAATTAGTTCAGGACTGTCCAGGAGCAGAGGGAGATCTTTCCCTATAATGTGCCAAAGGATATGGGAGTTGACTACAGGTTCTAAAACACATTCCACTCTGACTATTATCTTTCTGTGTTCTTCAATGCAAAGAAGTCCAAGATCATCAAGATGAAGTATGTTGATTGGGAGCATATTGAGAACAAGAAAGATCTAGATTTTGATCTAGTAGTTGACCTGTGCAAGCAACTGAACATGTATGATTGGATGGGTTTTGCAAATGATTGGAATACTGAGATCATCTATCAGTTCTTTGCCACTTACTTTCTGGATAGGCAGAATGATGTAATTCATTGGATGACAGAGGTTTTTCACTACAGACTGGACTATGTGACCTTTGCTAGGTTACTTGGGTTTGGAGAGCAAGACAGAGGGTTTTATGATCTTCATAATGAGAGACTTTTAGAGAATCATGAGATTTCTTCTCTCTACATTAAGCCTGAAGAGGATGATGGTCTTGTGAAGGGGTTGAGAAGCAAGTACTATATCCTCAACAACCTCTTCAGGACCACTCTCTATCCTAAGATTGGGGTTGCTTCCAATCTATATAGATCTTCCAAGAATGCATTGCTCAGAATGAAGACCAACAGACAGGCTTTCTCAGTGTCTCGCTTCATTTGGAACGAGTTATTCATTGCAGCTGATGATGCTAGGAGAGGCATTCCCTATGCACCATATCTCATGTTCATCATTGAGAGGGTTTCTAGGCGTGTGTTCAACAGGGATACAGTCTATGAGCCTTATAGATATGAGAAGTTGGTGCACTCCACTGTTCAGACAGCCCCTACCAGAGGCAGGGCAACAGCTCCAGATTTTCCTGAGTCCTCCAGAGCAGCATCTAGCACAGGCAAGAAGAAGGGTAAGCTTGGCAGGATCTTGAAGAAGATATTCAGTGGCATCTGCTATGCCAATGACCATGCTTATCAGACTAGACTTGAGATCAGACAGCTCTGACAGGAGCAGGGCCTCAGACAGATATCTCCACCTACACCTCCACTAGAGCTCAGTGAGGAGTCTACCTATTGCTCAGATGATGAGGATGATGATGATGAGGAGGAGGAGGAGATTCAGGAGCAGCAGACTCGGAGATGCAGTAAACGTGCCTCAGCTCCTAGTGTTCACTTCACAGGCTCTTCTGATGATGATGATGAGGAAGATGAAGATGAAGATGAAGATGATGATGAAGATGACCACATGGACGAGGATAGCAACTAGTTTGTATTCTTTTTTCTTTGTTCTTCTCCTCTTTTTGGTGACTTGTTGCTAAAGGGAGAGAATTACTAAGTGAAGGGGGTACAACAAAGAAGGGGGTACAACAAATCTTCGACGGTTATGGAGGAGCTGCTAGTTATCTTAGTTATCTTAGTTTCAGTTTGTGAGATAAGAGAGCAACATTCAAAAACTATTTTATTGTAATATTGCCACTTAAGTACTTGATTTGTGTTATCTGTGGACATGTACTCTCTCATATATATCATGCTTGTCTCAGTTTGCTTTTAGTATATATATATATATATATATTATGCTATGTGGTCGTGCTTGTGCTTCCGCGGACTTGCTGTCTGCAGTCAGGCCGGCAGTGTCGAGCTGCTCCGACAGCAAGCACTCTGATGTGTGTGACAGGTTCGTATGTTTCACGTATATTCTTGTGACACTTTGTTTCAGCACCTCACAGCAGCCATGGATGTAGGGGGAGCCCTATTTCACTCCAATGTGTAAATTTTGGTCTTTCATGCCAAATTGGAAATTCAAATTCCTATTCACACATTTAGGGGGAGCTCCTACACCCATGACTTACATTGTCTCAGATTATTACTTCACTTTTGTAAGCTCTAAGTGTGTTGTCATCAATCACCAAAAAGGGGAAGATTGAAAGTGCAATCAAGCCTTAAGTGGGTTTTGGTGACATGACAACGCAATTAGAGAACTAATGAGACTCTTCAAGTATGACAAGCAGGTTAAATGAAAGGAGGTTGATGAATAGGTTGGCGGACCCCTCCAATTATAAAAGTGCATGGCAACAAGCTCAAAGGACTTTAAGTCATTTTATATTTTGAAATTGAGTTAGGTATGCCGTACTATTAAGAGGGATTCAACACGCATGCCAACAAGTGAACCAAATGTTATATCTATCCAAATATCATACACCTTCACATACATAGTAGGCAAAACAGCCAACTATTCAAAGATCCATCTCTTATTGTTTCTGTCAGGCCGGCACTGCCGCGACTTGATCTGCCCGTTGGACAGTAGAGGGGTATTTCTTACCCCCTCATTCACCCCCAACGGCTAGTTCTGCCATTCTCACTTCCAAACTTCGCAAGAACAGAAAAGAAGCTCTCTTCTAGCTCTCCCTTCTCCCTTGGTGCTCCAACTCTCTCCTCCATTGATCTCCAATAATTTCTTTGAGAGATTAAGCCTCCAAGATTGAGAAGAAGTTTCTCCCTTGGATCTTCAACTCTTACAAGCATTTGGTTTGCATGGTGGTCGGTGGTTTGAGTTTGTTACTCTTGGAGCTTTGCTCCTAGCTGGCTAGGCATCGCCCTTGAGCTTGCCTCTTTCGTGTGGTAGCCTAGGGAGGTTTGTAACACCCATTTAATAATACATTACCCCTCATCTCAAGAGTTCATTCTCTTGACTTGAGACCGAGGAAAGAGCAAGCCTTTGTGGCAAGCTTGAGCCTTGTGTGACGCACCTCAACAACATGGACGTAGGCAAGCCTTGGTGGCGAGCTGAACCACGGGTCAAATCTTATGTCACCGTGTGCTTGTTACTTTACTTTGATATATATTGCTTGCAAGGTGATTTCTAGGGTTTGGACCCGATCTACTCCGTGGGTGTGTTGCTACCACTTTCAGGTGGTGCTAAAGGTTCCCTACACCTCTAGGAAGGTTTCTATTCAAGCACAATTTCCATTCTCATTTTATATTTTGAATTGTGCTAAGTTCTGTTCAGGTGACCAGCACTGTCGCCCAGAGAGCAGCAGTGCCGGCCACCCTGGCAGTGCCGGACCCAGAGGCCGGCAGTGTTGGACCTGTGCTGACAGAAAGTTGTTAAGTGTTTTTAAATAGGCCTATTCACCCCCCCCCCTCTAGGCTAATTAGGTCCTTACAAAGGCCAGCCCAACACACCACCACCCAGGTCGAGGCGGAAGAAGCCACGAAGGTTAGCACACATCCCGTTGCACGACTTCTTCTGCAAAGGTGTGGGCAGAGGCGGTCATGGCCAAAACGCCAAGCCAGCGCGAAGGCCCGACTAACAACAGGCCGAAGCAGGTCCTCGAGCACCAGAAATGGCGAAGCTCAATCCACTTCAAGAACTCCCAGGTTGAGACCAAGCCTGGGTAGGAGACCGGCATGCACGTCCCGCTGCGCGGTGTGGAGAAGTCGGGCGAAGGCGTCCAAGGTCAGGAGCAAGAAGCAACCAAAGACCAACAATAAAGAAACTAGGAAGGCCTTCACACAAATTGTAAAGGAATGCGCTATGTGTGTAAACAAGCCCGGAGCTCACTTCTATCCAAAAATACAACCGTGAGCGTTTGCCGAGAAAACATCCCATCGAACAAAGGTTCTTCAGCTACAAAACGCGCAAGTGTGGCGAAATTAATGAAGGTTTCCACAAGGACCTACGCAACCTCCAAACGCGCAATAAAAATCAGTAAAGACTGCCGCCAACAAAAAAACAGGCAAATCAAAGCTGCCACGTGCGCAACATTAATGACTACACCCAAAACAGCAGAGGTAGCACACTATAAATCAAGTAGCACCCCCCTAGAAGCATAAAGGTCAGCAACAACCCAGATAACCAAAGTAGCGAGCGGCTACTCACGCATAGGGGGAAAGGGGATGCAGGCCGGAATCTCACCAAACCAGCAAATCAAAAAATCATCACCACACGAAGGCTCGTAACAGCAACGTCACCTCAAAGGAATCAAAATCAAGACAGAAAGAGGTCGTTTGTAGAAGCAATATCAGAACACGGGAAATTGAGAAACACTCAGCTGCAAATCCTTAAAGAAAAGCGCGCCCATAGAAAATCTAAGATGCGAAGGTCCAAAGAATTGTAATGAAGGGACACCACAAACGTACCGGTATGCACTATCAAATTATTTTTTCTCACGAGTTAACAATAATACAAATACAACGCAAAATAGTAAAAGAGCGTGGTACATCATAGGGCGCGAAGGCCCAACACACGAATCAAAATTACAACGGGTCTAAAGGACCCCGCCAAGCCAAGGAACGAACAAACACAACGTTCCAGTCATCGATAGAATGTAAAACAAACTCAAACATCCTATCAACCGAATGCCTCGCGTAGCTGGATTGCCATTAATCCCACAATTCGCCATCAACATAAACACCATCGCACATCAGCGTCAAAAGAAGCACATCCCGCACAGGGCCGTCGAAGGCAATCTGCGCGGGATGAGCACAAGAATCAACATAAAAGGAAACGCCGCCAAAGGGCTACGCAGTAACAAAATCCAACGTCAAAGTACTACAAAATGTTATATATATCACCCCTATCAGGGAGCACAGCAAAGGCACGCAGGCCAGACCATAAACTCTAAACTAAGACTAAACGCCCCACCTCCTGAAATGGAGGCACGGGTATCTCGGGATTGGCTTCAGTAGCAGTACCGGCCTCCGCAGCTCCTGGAAGCACGGAGGGAGGGTCTTGAGTTGCAGAAGCAGAGGCATCACCAACCACCAGCGTCCCAGCGGAAGTCAGAGCCAACCGAGCAGCATCACCGGCGACACCACCACCTCCGCCCACGCCATCAGCAGCCTTAGCCAAAGCTTGCGTTAATCCATAAGAAGGGTCATGAGACCATTCAATAAAAGGCCATCAAAACGACAAAGAAAATAGCAATCGAGAGCATACCTCTTGACGCCTAGCCTCCGCCAAAGCACGAGCGTCGGCCCGACCAAACTTCGCATAAAAATAATTCATGAAGTTCATGATGGCTTTGAAAACAGGCTTCGGCATCGAAGATGGCAGAACAGGCTGCGGATAAACCTTGCACTTCAAAGCAGCCACGTGCTCGCAACCACCATCAACCAAAGCCCTCGCAAAATTAGCAACCCCAGAAAGAGCTGCGAAGTCGCTAGCCTTCGCAATGAAGTTAGGAAGCTTGCTAAATTCAGCACGTAACCAGTTGAAAACTCCGAGAGCCGAAGAATCTTCAAGAAGCGGAGGGGCCACCCCACCAAACTCAGCTAACGCCTTCGGGTAAATAGCAACGGCAGACAAACCAGCAGCCTTAGCAGCCTCTAGTCGCCCGTTTAGCAAATCAATCTGAGCCTTGAGCGCATCAGCAGACGATCGCTCACCATCAAGCTCCCTGCGAAGACCCTCAGCAGTGTCCTCCGCTGCCCCAAGCCTCTCCAAAGCAGTCCTCTCACTATCGGCCATTTTCTCAAGCTTCTCTAGGGCAGTCTTCTCGCTATCTGTCGCTTTCTCAAGAGCACCTCCCAGTGTTTGCACGGTCGCTCTAAGCTCTTCATTAGAGGCAACGAGAGGGCGAAGATCAGCCATCTCTCCCTCCAGCTCAGCGACTCTCGCCTGCGCGCGTTTCATCTCGGAGTTCGCAAAAGAAAGCGCGTAACAGCTAGTCAGAAGCTCCAGAGACAGCTTCTCCTCCAAGGCCGCCCCCAAGTGATGGCCCTAGAAAAAAAAGAAGTCAAGCAACAACAGAGTAAAAAGAAAATAACGATAGAGAAAGCCAAAAAGACCTTCGTCATCACAACCATAGACAAAAACTTACCACGCACTGGTGCTCCAAGTTCATACGCAGCATCTGATAAACACTGGCCTCCTTGAGACGATCACGTAGTCGATCTGCGCCAACATAAAACAAGAGGCGTAAGACATCAAAGCAAAAAAGGGGGGAAGTGACAATAGTAAGGAGGTCACAAAAACCTCCGGTATCTTGATTAAGGATCCGCAAACACTTAGCCCACCCACTTAGTGTTTCAGATGAGGCACCAGCTACACAAAGCAAAATGTCAGCCAAAAAAACAAACAAAAACAAAAGAGAAGGCGGAACCTACCTTCGACACCAGCACCAATGACCGGAGAAGCCTCAGAAGGCCAACCCGCCGAGCGAAGACCTTTGGCGTCGAGACTAACGCGAGCAAGATCAACCCCCTGGGGCAACGGCTCTTCCCCAGGAATGGACTCAAAAACCGGCCGAAGAAATGCTACAAGCACAAACAAAGAAGAACGTATAAAGATCAGCAAAACAATGACGAAGGATATGAAAGATGTCGACCGAACGCTCACCCAGGCCCATTTGCGTAGCAGCAGCATCACCCTCCGTCGGTAACTCCTCGCCAGCACGGCTCGCCGGAGACGAATCCTCTATAGCAACTCTCAAAGGCATCGCAATTCGACGCCGAGGACTCCCCATATCCACCTCCGCAGCAGGAACGATGGCCTGCTCGGTTAAGGGCGTGGGGCCAGCAACCTCCGGGCTTTGCTCCCGAGTGCTACCAGAACGCCGCATAGAAGATGCCGACACCACGGTCCCAAAAGAAGGAGGGCTGAACGCAGTCGGCAAAGCTTCGTCAGCATCAGCGACCTCAACGCGCAGATCAGCAGACTGCGCTGAACCCTCAACCATGGCCACCGGCGGAGACTTTAGCAGTATGGCCTCGGCTCGCTCGGACTCAGGCAGAACCACCTCTAGGGAAGTAGCCTTCGACGACGAAGCCTTAGGGGTTGGTCCTGGCAAATAATCAAAGAATTTTTCATCTTCATCAAGATAGAAACGCTAAGGAGAACGAAACACCTTAGGGTAAGGATGACCGAAACGGCTGATAGGAGACCCACCTTCAGAAGACAAGGGATCATAGCTAAGGAGATCCGCAGTGGCGGCCGCCTTCCGAGCCTTCTTGCTAGGGACCTTCGACCTACCGGCAAGGGCCTTGCACTTCAAGGAAGAGGACGCAGAACCTGCAGCAGCCGGTGACGGAGCAGAAGCTTTCTATTTCTTCTTCTTCGACTCAGCCACCAAAGTAGCAGCAGAGCTCGTAGCATTACACTTCTTCGAGCCTGGAGCCGGAGCAGCAGCCGATGAAGACGCCCCCTTGCCTTTCTTAGCAGCAATAGCAGCAGCAGACACAACGGCGACCTCGCTTCTTTCTCCTCCGCTTCCTTCTCCTTGCGAGCAACAGCAGACAAGACCTTCGTAGGAACAATCCTCTCAGGATAGTGGATGTCCAGCTGCTCAAATACGCGATTCAACCGAGGCATCGAACCGCCAGAAGACCTACGGGACGTTACTCTGTTTCTGTCACCTCCCCAACAATCCCGAAGGCCTCCAATTCAACCTCACGAACAAATTGTTCAGGAGGGAGACCATCAAGATTAATCTTGAAACGGGGGAACGGAACCCCTCCCTCACCACCAAATACCGGAACAGCAACCTTCTCAATGGTAAACTCAGTTCGCTCAAGGCCAAGAGGCCAATAGGAGGCAGCACACATCTCCTCAACAAGGTCTTGGCCGCTGGAAAAAACGACAGGTCAATGCGAAGGCTACGTCGCATGACTTTCGAGCATCAGAACTCGTATCCGACGGAACCACCCTGCTCTTCGGCTTCGTCGGCTGAAGCACCGATGCATACGGATAAACGGTCTATTGAGTGCCATTGGTAAAATTAAGAAATGTAACAAGGGGAGCGACGTAGAACCAGAAACGAAGTCAATCCTTGTCCCACTTGTTCTTCTTGTAAAACGAGATCTTCGGCCCATCCTCACTAGACCTCCGAAGAGAAGTAAACGTACAACTGCCAAACTGTATAAGCTTGCCATCACCGGCTTTCTTCGGTTGATGATGAACTTCATAGTTAGCACAAAAAGTGCCAACATTTGGGGCAGCCCCATACGACTTGCACGCCCAGCAAAATTGGCGAAGGGCGACAACACCATTCGGGGTCAGATCATGAAGCTGAACATCAAAGGTTACTAGCACATCATGAAGAAAAGTAACCGACAGCATCCGAAGGCCAGCAACAAAGAGATCACGAAAGACGACGGCTTCATTGCCCTGAGGCTTCGGCACTGTCTGCCCCTTCGGCGGAAGTCGATACTTATCCACAGCAAAGGCAGAGTCCCGGACAAGACTAGCGATCATGCTTTGGGTCATGAACGAGGTGCCAATCTCGGAGGTCTTGTCCTCCATTAAGGAAAACTCTTCCGCACCTACAAGATCTCCAATAGAAACCTCCACACTGCTCAAACTCTCCTCCATATCTAAATCCGCCTCTAAAGACTGAGCCTCAGCGTTAGCCAGCATGCAATCCTCAAAGACCTTCGACCAACCAAAAGCCCAAACACCAACGAGAGTGGAGTATGGACCGGAGAACGACGGCCAGCGAGAAGAAGAATTACTAAACGAAGCCACCGCTGAAGGCAAAGCAAGCGGAGGAAAAGGCAACTACAGAAGGCGGAAGAAATTGAAAGCGACGCGAGAGGCAGGGACTATCACACACCCCGCCCCCCCCCCCCCTTTTATAGGGGGGAAGCCACCGCCTCGATTGCGTCGCCAAAGGAAACCAAAGGACACATCGCATCAAATAAAGCAGACGGTACTCAACCAATCAAACCCCAACACAACACGGCGCGAGGGGGAAGGGAGGCCCACAGGGAAAAACACACCTTAGCAACTCCCGAACGTTGTTTCGAGGGCCGCACCCCGCGAATGTCGGGCTAGCCCCTCAAAGGGGGAAACTGTTGGAACATGAGTCGCGAAGGTCCCCTGTGGGCCAAAATCGAGCAAGGCGAAGGTCTCCCTCCGTCGGAGAATGCATATTTCAGCAGAACGAAACAAACCCCGATGTGCGCGCGGGTGAGGCCACGGTGAAGGCCGAAGACCTTACGCCCGCGGCGCGCAAGGGATTAACACGACAACCATGCCTTTTGTGCGCAGGTACCATGGCGACAGATGATCAGGGCCTTCGGTTGGTGGCGGAGCCAAGGCGGTAGCAACGCGAAGGTCCCAAGGTGAGTAACCGAGACCTCCGACCCATCAACCAAGCCAGGAACGGGGGTGCGACGGAGGTCCTCGGAGCGAAGGTCCCGGAGAGGAGCTCCCGGGGCGGAGGAGCCACCGTGGGGCGTCCTAGAGACCGAGGAACACCTCGGGGAAGGCGGCCAGGGCCGCCCACTGGGCCCAGACGGTTGGGCCTCCACCAGTTTGCTCTCCGGCCTAGTGATCCTTGTTGATTACAGTGTACCTAAAAGATCCCTGGAACGCCCAGAGAGACCTCCAGAATATTCCGGAGCAGGTAGAAGGACATTTGAGTAACAATGATTGTGACATGAACAGTGTACTATAAAAGGGGTCACTATCCAACGAAATAGAGAGGGACAGCACCCCTGAATTCTAGGGTTTACACCATTCGTTGATTACCGTTGCCACACCCGTGTGGGCCCTTCAGCATCCGCGAAGGTCCCCTCCCCGTAACGTGTCAAGGCCTTCGGCCGAAGTCCCTCAGCACTCCGGAGGCTTCGCCGAAGGTCCCCCATCTATACGTAGTCTCATATCTTGTTCGGAGAAGGCTATTTCCAACAATACATTATAAATATATTAATATCTTTTATATATGATTAGTCAAAGTTAAAAAAAAAATTATCATCAAGCGAGAATGACTTTTGTTTTCAGACGAATGGATGGGTACAGTTCGTACGCTATCAGCAACAACATCCATATATGATCTTCTTCAGTGGTCAACAGAAGAACTCGCTCTGGCCAGGAAAAGCAGGAGATATTGTAATGCTATATATAGTAACTAGCAGTATACTAGTACTACACACGGCGGCGTAGCATCATATCGATTTGCAGATATTATATATTGATGCAGATTTTTGTGTGGATAGATAGGTTTGTGCAATATTCGGCAAAATAGTTCAGTACTATAGCACATCGTACAATTAAAATGCAGCAGGCCTTTTGCACTGGTTGGCCTCTTCCTGTTGATTCGACGTGGTACCAGACCACAATTACCACATTAACGAAAATTCCCTCCACGGATTCGCCTTTTTTTCTTTTTTCTCTCTCCAAAAAAGAAGGGAAAAAAACGCATACGGGCCGTCAGGCTCAGGCACCTCTCTCCTTTGCTCGATTCGATTCCTGCACATCTCTCTCTCCTCAACACAACAGCGACCACTGCGAGCGGCGCCTGCCTTTTCTTCCCCTCTTTCCCATTTCCCTGCTGCCCGGCCTGCCTGCTGCCTCTTCTCCCTTATATAAAGGCCTGGCCACAGCCACACCCTTCACATCCTCCTCAGTGCAATTCAGAGCATGAACAATTAATGGCGTCGTCGGTCAACTACTGCTAGATCAAAGAAACCGCCCGGCCTCCTTTTCTTAAATTTGCTAGAAGTGAGACGTCAGCCGTCTTTCGTTGGAGTGTTTGTTGGTTGCTGTTGCTGGAACGATCGATGGAGAAGAAGAGCTTGGAGGTTGGGGTCGTCGTGGATGACGACGGCGATGTGTGGGTCCATGACTCCTCCGTGGATCACCGCGGGCGGTCTCCCTCCCGCGCCACCACCGGCTCGTGGAAGGCCGCAATGTTCATCATCTGTGAGTACCTAGTAGTGGCTTCTTAGATTGATGATCGAGTTTCCATATCCTACATGATGTGTGGTGAATGTTTTTCATTTGTGTTTTGCAGTGATTGAGTTCAGCGAGAGGCTAAGCTACTTCGGCATAGCAACGAGCCTAATGATCTACCTAACCAAGGTACTCCAAGAAGAGATGAAGGTAGCAGCAAAGAACGCCAACTACTGGATGAGCGTGACGACGCTGATGCCCTTGGTCGGCGGCTTCCTAGCGGACGGCTACCTGGGGAGGTTCTCGACCGTCGTCTACTCCACGGCCGTCTACCTGGTAGGTCTAACGGTGCTAGCGACGGCGCAGCTGGCGCCGGGGCTTCGGCCCGACCACTCGCCGCGCCTGCACGAGCTGCTCTTCTTCGTCGGCATCTACCTGGTGTCCATCGGCACCGGCGGGCACAAGCCTGCCCTCGAGAGCTTCGGCGCCGACCAGTTCGACAAGGCCCACGCGGCGGAGCGCGTGCAGAAGATGTCCTTCTTTAACTGGTGGAACTGCGCGCTCTGCTCTGGTATCCTCCTCGGCGTCACTGCCATCGTCTACGCCCAGGAACGATTCGGTTGGGGCGCCGCTACCGTTGTGCTCGCCGCCGTCATGGCCGCCTCGCTCGCTGTCTTCCTCGCGGGACGCCAGACTTATCGCTATAGGGTGCCTGAGGGTAGCCCGCTCACGCCGCTGCTCCAGGTCCTCGTCGCCGCCTTTAGGAAGAGACGCCTCCCGCTGCCCGCCGACGCCGCTGATCTGTACGAGGTCGTCAGGCCGCCGCCGCTGCAGAGTGGTAGTGGTAGCAAGAAGAGGCTGCTTTGCCACACCTACCAGCTGAGGTAACAAACAACTCACTGACGTTGCTTTCCATTTTCCCCGATCCAACGGCCTTTATTTTCTCTTTCACGATGGATCGACGCGTAAACGAAAAAGCGATAAAAAAATTGCCGATCGATGGCTCCCCAGAATTGACGCAACAGTGGCTAGTGCCTCGTGATTGCGATCCGAGTTCATCCATTTTTGCTGCTCCTGGGCGAGCAATGCAAATCTGGAAGAGATCTCCGAAAAGAAAGCAAATAAAAAAGGAGCATGCAGTGGAAGCATGACGTATGATGTATATGGTACTACGTGCTGCTGCAGGTTCCTCGACAGGGCGGCCATAGTGGAGGAGCCCGGCGCCGGCGGCGAGGAGGCATTGGGGCCGTGGCGGCTGGCGACGGTGACGCAGGTGGAGGAGACGAAGCTGGTGCTGGCGATGATGCCGATCTGGGTGTGCACGCTGCCGTTCGGCATGGCGGTGGCGCAGGTGTCCACCTTCTTCATCAAGCAGGGCAGCGTGATGGACCGCCACCTGGGCCCACACTTCGAGCTCCCGCCGGCGTCCATCTTCGCGCTGTCGGCGCTGGCCATGATCGCCACGGTGGCGGCGTACGACAAGGCGCTGGTGCCGTACCTGCGGCGCGCCACGGGAGGGGAGCGCGGGATCAGCATCCTGCGGCGCGTCGGCATCGGCATGGCGTTCGCCATCGCCGGGATGGGCGTCGCGGCGGCCGTGGAGCGGCGGCGCCTGCTGATGATGTCGTCGGCGGCGGCGCCGGTGCCGTCGGTGCTGTGGCTGGTGCCGCAGTTCGCGCTGATGGGCGTGGCGGACGGGTTCGCGCTGGTGGGCCTGCAGGAGTACTTCTACGAGCAGGTCCCCGACGGCATGCGCAGCCTCGGCATCGGCATCTACCTCAGCGTCATCGGCGCCGGGAGCTTCCTCAGTAGCCTGGCGATCTCGGCGGCGGACCGCGCCAGCTCCCGTTGGGGCCGCGCCAGCTGGTTCGCCAAGGACCTCAACCGCAGCAGGCTCGACGTCTTCTACTGGATGCTGGCGTGCATCGGCGCCGTCAACCTCGCGTTCTACGCGCTCGTCGCCACCAAGTGCTCGTACAAGCAGCAGACCGTCAGGGCTGCCGGAAGGGTCGGCGACGACAAGTGCGCCGCCGCCGGCGACGACGATGTCTAGTGCGGCGTACGTAGCGGGTACAGTGTGTGGTCATGGAACCAACCATGCATGCATGGCACTAGCAGCTTGTAGTAGTCGCGTCGATCGTGTTGTTGCTCTAGTGTGTCGTGTCACACAACTCGCAAGAATTGGCGTACGACTGCTGCCTGGCGCTGCGTCGTGGAATGTATATTATTATGTGTACACATTACAACGCAGCAACGTAGACATTCAACATGTGCGTACACTTACCCCTACGAACACACGCACGCAAACCCTACCCTATGAGCACCTTCGAAGGACTGAGCCGACAGATCTTGAAGTTCGACGATTTAATGCGTAGCGTCGCAAAATCCTAGAATAAATCCAGAATAAAGTGTCGCATCCAGGATTTGAACCCTGGGTGGGAGCCCCCTAACCAATGCCATTTGTTATTGCGCTGTGAACCCCTTGACCTGTTTGGTTCGTTGTAGCAGCGATTTATCAGCTTAATATAATTGGTAACAAGAAGCATGCCAAACGTGCACATCGGCACTCGTCTCCGACTCCGGCGACGGCGGAACGGCGGGCCAGCGTAGGCTACGTGGCGGCGTTCCCTTACCATATGGCACCGGGCACCGGCAGTGGGTGGCGCCGACGCGCCGTGGCGGAGCAGTGGACGGAGTTCAACGTTCAAGGCTTTAGGGCATTGGGCCTTGGGCCTTGCAATAGTTGCGCCTCCGGGCTCCGGCCCAGTCCCCTACCTTGCGCCAGTGCTCCTCATTCATGTTAACGGCACGAGTCTGCCATGCCCACATGTCTTGACGATTCCCCTAGACAAACCACGACACCAGAACTAGCTAGTAATAAACATGAATACATACATACAAAAATATAATACGATACGGCTAGCTAGTCGTGTCGATAGTAGGGTACATCACTGTTTGCTTGCTTGTCTTGTAGCAACGACTTATGATTCATCACGTGCATGAGCTCAAGTAATTAATTAATTAATTCTCGTAAAGAAGAATGGCAAACGTGCACGTCGGTCGTCGTCTCCGACTCCCGTGATGGCGGAACTACGGGGCACCGGAGCCTACGGCCAGTGGCCGGCAACTGACAACGGCAGCAAGGGAGGCTGGCGGAGCCGCGGAGGACACGGGTTCGGTGTAGTTGGGGGCTAAGGGCATCCGTTGATATAAACAGTTGAGCTAAAATGTCCAAACACTTAGTTTAAAATTAGCTCTAAATTTTAATATTTTTAAAAAGTTTAGATGAGGCCCTTAACAACCGGAGACACCGGGTTGTTGAGCTGAAACGCTCCGTTGATGGGCGAACCTGGTGAGCCTTGCTAGGTTTGGGTAAAAGTAACTGGGTAACGGCAAGCAAGCTCACTTCTTCCGTGAGAGAAAGTTGATCCTGGTTTTTGGCCCAAACTACGAGTCCATGGGCCTTTCTTCCCCTTGTGCACTCCAGGCCAGCTGTCTCGTGCGTCGGTGCCTCCATTTGCTACGGGTGGGCCGGTGGGGGAGATACGCCGACATGGCGATACAGACAAGAAGTTGGACGGAGATCCCCTGAAAACAGTTGGTCGGACTGGGGCGTCCCTGAGGCTGTGCGACCGACTGGGCCCTAAAAATTACGGACCCCAAAATTACTAAGTATCCTAAGACATAAGTCTATTATCATAACATATTTTTTTTCTCTCGAAAAATAGTCTACCATCAATGTCTAATTTTTTACCTAACATCGTAAGTGATTTATTTTAATCTTTTGTGCATTGTCTTTGTACACCAAGCTTTGATCACTTGAACTACTTTAAGCTTGTTTCGGCTTATTCTCTCTTACAAAACATTATTCAATCAACCAGAATTAGCCGACTTTCTATCAGCAGAGCCCTAGTGTAACCGAAACCTGAAGTCGAAATCCGAAACCAAAACCGAAACCGATTCGGGTGGAAATTCATCACCAAAACCAAACCCGCGGATACCCGAAACCCACATATATATATATACACATTTCACATATATAAACAAGAGACAACAAATGATAAATATTTTCATGAGTTAACTTTGAAATAAATTTAATAATCTAAATAAATAAAATATTATTAGCATATTATAAAATATGAATTTTAAATCCAAATGATTTATTTCGGATATCCATTGGATATCCACGGGTGGAAAACCAAACCCGAAACCGAAAACCGATCGGTTTCGGAGCCCGAACCCGAAAACCGTGGGCGAAAAACTACCACCAAAACCAAAACCGCTGGATCCGAAACCCGCGGATATCCGAACCAAAACCGACCCGTTGCGATCCTTAGCCAGAACAAGACCACTGACATACACCAACAGACCAAGAAGAACAAGATTCCTTTTCGTTTCGAAAGATTCTTATCAAATTCGAAGACGCGCGGAAATGCATAAGGCCCCATTTTCCCACTCATGCATGGGTGACACAGGGCGTGATTGGTTGCGAGTTCAGCTAGGCATATTATTTAGGCCCATAGACACCAGTACACAAGCACACACTACCATGTGTTTGGTTTGTAAATGGGCTGGGCCGGGATAGAGAGAGTTGTGAGGAAATACGTGACGAATTATTTTTGTGTGGTGGCAAGTGGAGCTCAAACGGTGTATCTCATCTAATTTTTAGCAGCATCAATCAAACATTTTAGCTCCACCGCATCTAAACGTCCCCACCCACGTAACCACGACTGGTTTAGTAAAATTATTAACAAGTTGATTGAAGCGACGAACCCTAGCTGAAACGTGGTCCACATGCACGTGCCGCCCGCCTCGGTGTTTGTTTGTTTGTTTGTTTAACTTTGCATTTTTTATTTACGGCAGCCAATACAAATGGCAAGCGCGGTGGAGTGGGAGTGGGGTGGTGGGTGCCATGTTGGCAAAGGGCATATCCCCTCCGACTCCGAGCCTCCGAGGATCGTGCGGACCGGAGCACGCTTTTCTTGCCCATCTCCAAATTCTTCAGGTCAAGTCAAATAAAGTATTTTTAAGCGGCCTGTGTCCTGCGTGCTGATTTTCGGTTAAAGAGAAAAAAGTACTGTAAAAAGCGAAGCGATATTGGTTTACTCCGTGGACGGGGGAAGGAGGCGTGTCGCTCGCCGGAAAGGAAATTGGAATGCGGGAGTACGTGGCCGTCCATATCCTCTCAAGCATTTCCTCGTCGCCGCGGTCGCGTCCATGATCTTCTGCGCGCGCAGCTCAGTAGCCCTTGTTCACGTCGATGTTGCAGCATGGACGTTCTCATGCGTAGCTCTAGCTCTACATAACCTGGATACTCCTAGACCTGCTTACCAGTAGGAAATCTAATATCTAGATTTGCAGACATGTTAAGCGTGTTTTTTAGCCTGTTTGTTCATATTTTAGATTAAATAGAAATATTTATACAGTTTCGTCTAGATCTTAGAGCTAGGGCCATGCTAAATTAGCTCTGCATCCCTATAAACACACAACTCTCACATCCGAGCAGATAAGCTGATATAAATCTTGAGATTGAGACATAGTGCTTGGTTTTAGAGATGGGATGATTTTATATTAGGTGGGGTATCAATCACAACTTAGCCTATTTGGTGCATAGTCAGTTGGAGAAGTGACGATCTTACTATAGATACACCTTGCAGATCTAATCTCGACTCGTCCCCAGAAATCTCGCGGACATAGTCGGAACGAGCATTGCATTCATGCTTGAGAAGTGCGATCATGCGAGGAAGAACGGGAGCATGGGCTAGACCGATGTCGCTATGTCGGTGTTGGGGAAGAAGATGGTGCCTCGAGAGTTGTGAGCGTGAGTGAAGAGGTCGTGATGGCACCTTTCTCACAGTCACAAGAGAAGGAGATGGAGCCACCACCGATCTATGTGGGAGAAAGATAGGGGGCGTAGGTACGGGGAAGAGGCGGTCGTGGCCCGTGAGAGCAACACCAGTCCACCGTCGTAGAATGGCAGTTCTCGCCGTGGAGGAGAAATGACAGTAGAGATGAGAAAATAAAATTATGGCTGACTAGTGGGACCCATGGATTAGGTGTTTAACATCACTTTTACTGTCCTAAACCAAACATAAAATAGGCACGGTCCCATTCCACCCAACAAAACACCAAATGAGCTTGTCCCAACTGTAAAAACTAGGTGTGCTCCGTCTTATGCAACATAATTTAAGCTAATATAAATATATGATAGTTACTCTTTGTGTTTTTAAATAAATTATTTTTTATAATTATCTTTAGTCAATTCTTGTATGTTTGCCTGAATTTACAAAAAATAGAATAAATATTCATGATACCACATGAGTATATTATAAAAATATATATTAATCTAATGATACTAATTTCATACTTACTTTGAGTGCATGATGTTTGATGAATAAATTTATATCTAATCTAATGACACCTAATGAGCATACCATTGCTTGGTGTATTGTTTTGAGGCCGCCGGCGCAGGAGATCCGGATGAGTGTTGCCATTTGCACTACAGCAAGCAAACGTGGATGGAGGATGGACACGGCAGCATGGGCCCATGAAAGTATTTCCCTCTCGATCTTATCTTCGGTGAGTCATTTCCGCATGTGAACAGCCACGACACTCGGACTTATCAAGTGTCACCGGTCACCCTATCTTGTGGTTCTTTTGCCTGTACCCCCTCTAGTTATGAAATTTGCTACCCTCACATAGGGGCACCTCCTTTATCTACAAATCCAGAATCAGGGACCAGGTTTTAACTTTTAAAGAGTTTCATGGTTTTTTTTTTGCCCCATTAGGGAGAACATTTTGCCACACCTAAGGTGCAAAACATGTAATTTTACTTTTATTTCTTTTTTTGTATGAAACACAATACACACACTCACCTTATATCACCTTTATTTGTACGCCGATGAGATGGTATTAATAAAAACGGTACCTAGAGTAACAACATATCACTAGGTTAGGAGGTAACATTCGGTGGTCATGGATCTTATGAGTTATGACTCATAGTTGCAGCACCGTTATAGAGACAAGCAAGTGTGGATTAAAGACGGGAGAGAAAAATACCATGATAAAGGAGAAAGAGGACGACTAAAAAAACATAGACTGTGCTCAGCTATCAATTTTTCTCTGTTTAAGGCTGTGGCGTCATTTGATTCTCTTTGTGGCCACTGTAATTACTAAGGAATTGGCTGTGAGTTCTGCAATTAGGGAAACTCATCGGCGTCATTTGAATCTCTGTTTGTGGCTATGGCGTCATTTGATTCTCGATGTAAAGTTGCATTTCTCAATTTCCCAATTGTGGAGGGGTTTTCTCCAATTTGCCTGTTTATCTGCCACTACTTGCTCCCTCCTTATCAGTGGGCGCCCCAGGGGCGCGTGGGCCCTGTCCGGACGGGACGGGCCCTACCCTTTTGCCTTTGTCCGAATAGGAACCGGACGGTTTCTATAAAGAAGGCTTCTAATAGCCGCGTACAGATAGACAAGCAACTCCAGTCCAACTCACCCACCAAGAACAACAACCGAGAAGAGAAGAGAAGAGAAGAGAAGGAGGCTCACCAATCGCGACTAGTTCTCGCAGAGAGAAGCAATCAGAGATTCAGACATGAGAACCCAAGTGCTGTTCTTCCTCACAATAGCCCTTCTCGCCGTGCTCGCGCAGTCCAGCAACAGGCATCACCACCACCACCACTCCCATGTTCAAAGCAGAGGTAGGCGCGGCGCCCCGATTCCTTCTTTGCTCTTGCCAAAAAGCCCCCTCTTTTGAGGTTTTCCGACCAGTGAATCCAAGTTTTTTTTGTTGTTTTCTTTTTCACTGGTTTCTGTATAGGAAAGGTCAACTAGTTCAAGATTTGTTCTTTCGTTTTCCCTCGTTGTTAGCAATCGGTTCTCCAGTCTGGCTCACGGGTTCCGAATCGATCTCTGGTTTCAGGTCAGGGAGCAGGAGGAGGGGAGCTGGCGAGCCGGGGCAAGGCGGCGGCGCGTGCGTGGCCGTGCTGCGACAGCTGCGGCGGGTGCACCAAGTCGGTGCCGCCGCGGTGCCAGTGCCTGGACGCCGTCCCCCGCGGGTGCCACCCGGCGTGCAGGGACTGCGTCAAGTCCAGCCTCAGCGCCGACCCGCCGGTGTACCAGTGCATGGACCGCGTCCCCAACTTCTGCCAGCGCCGCTGCACCGCGCCCGCCGCCGCCGCCCACTGACCGGGCCGACGACTGATTTCTGCTTGCTCTTGACCCACCAACCGCTCCAACCTCTTTCCCATCCACTGCCGGCGGATCCTGTGTCTCAAGGCCAGCTCAGCTGTGGATTAGGATTTTTGTGTGTGTAAAGACTACAGAGAGATGAGGAATCTGTGATCTGATGAGCGAGCAACCAAAACAATATTGGACGCTGCAAGTCTGATGTGTTGGAATTAGATCTTCACCGTTTAGGCACAACGGCCTAACAGGCCCTAGGTCTGCGTCCTGATGAGGGTGCCCAACCTTGTGGTTGGTGGGCCCCTGTCGCACAGCACTATAAAGACAAGATGGGGTCGGGGCGCTAGGTACGAGACGTGACACGGGTCACGAGGTTAACCTATCCGCCAGTTTCCCACCGACATCTAAACCCTAATTCGATCTGAGGGGCGCTGCCAGCGACGGGAAGCACCACCGACGCCGACGAGCACCAAGATGACGACTGACGCGAGGACCGACGCTACACCGATGGTGACCATGGCGAGCAGCGGCTCCTCGAACCCCGACGCTACCGCCACCGCCACTGCACCGCCTCACGTCGACACCTCCGGTCTGCATACTATCTCTCTCTCTCTCCCTCTCTGTGCATAGCATACGAACTGCATCTATTCTATCTACCTACTCGAAACTCCACTGGATCTTCCTCCTAGTCGATCCTATGAACTAACAATGGTATCAGACGCCTCCTACGGAGGGGAACCATCCGGATCTGAGCCGGATCGACTCAAACAAATCGAAACCCTAACCCTAATTGAAGAACAACAGGGTTAGGAGAAGGAACGTGAACCAAAAGCATTAGATCAGGATGCGAAACTCCAGAAAAGAAACCCTACAACGGGATCCCGATCGGTTGAACTCGAAACATCTCAAGAAAATAAACCGACACGAAAAGAACTCGAATCCTAGCATACACGGCCGACGGTTCCTTTACTTCCTCACTGTCGGCCAACGAAACTACAAGAATCCCTAACCCTAACCATACACAGAGGGTTAAGGAACGAAAGTGCCTGAAAGTACTAGATCGGGAAGACAAAGAACTCCTCAAACGAAAACATCAAGACCCGATCCACAGAAAACGAATGAATCCAACGAACCCCATCCCTACCTTGCTCTGGGCGTTGAACCGACACCACTGCGGCACCGCTCGACAGCGGCGTGCTCCGCCGTTGGCGAGCACGCTCGCCGGCGAGGGGAGCAGCAACAGCGCCTCTTCCTTCTCTGGCCGGGACGCTGCCAGGGGTAGCCGCCGGCGGCTCCTCACCCTCTCGGCTGTGTATTGGGAGCGGCGCGAGGGGGAGACAGGAAGGAAGGAGGGAGAGCAATCGGCTTTGCCGACGGCGGGCTCCTCCCGGCACGCACCGCCGGCAAAGCCGCCGCCGCCGCTCTGCTGCGCGGCTGCTCAGAATGGGAGGGGAAAATGACCTGGGGTTTCGGGGGAGCCGACCGAGCAGCCGTTTTGTTCCCGCGACAACAACACGCGGCCGTCCGATCTGAGAACCCTGGATCGGACGGTCCGCGGCAGCGCCTAGCCTGCTGGGCCGCCTTTGAGCCCAAGCGGGTGGGCGGATTCCCGGCCCAGGCCCACGTTGCGGCCTGGGCGGGAAGGGGGAGCACCAAGCGCGTGCTGGGCTGGGCCGAATTGGCCTTAGGGCCGTTTCGTTAGACCTGGCCCGTGATAGAACAGTGAACCTTTTTAAATTTATTTTATTTCCAAAAAATAATGAACTTTGAATTTGAATAAAATTGAACCGAATTTTGATGCTTTTTTCTCTGCATAAATTTTATCCAACGATATCTTTATATTCAGAGAATAATCATACGAATAATATTCTGGAAAATAATATTTTTTTTGAATAATTTTATTTTTTATTCTATTTTCTAGAAACAGTTACGAATAACTTTGAATTTGAACCGAATTTTGATGAAATTTTCTCTGCACAAATTTTATCAGAGAATAATAATATGAATTAATTTCTTCTGAAAAATAAGATTATGAATAATTTTTTTATTGTTTCTGCTGCGAAGAAAATATAGAATTCCTTTCTTAATTAAATTTGAACCTACGGGATAATTTAATTTTGAACAAATTATGAATTCTCTGAAATTTTGATAAAATTATAGTACTGCTATTTTCTGAACAACGTTGTTAATAACATTATTATAATAAATTGCTATGCATTTATTTTACTTCTACCCAACGGTGATGTATAATTTTTGTATAGATGAATTGTATGTTTTTAATTTTGACCAACGTTGAGTTAAAGCATGCAATTTCTTTGATGAAAGTTTCTCATTTTTCTTTGGACAAATTTCAGGAGTTAAAGGAATGGTGAACATTAACAACATTCCACCGCTCAACGGTACCAACTACCGGGTGTGGCGTGAGAAGTACGAGCTGGAACTTGCATTGGCAGAGATTGATCTTGCCATTACTTCCACGTGTCCTACTATACCAGAGGAACTGGAGCAGAAAACTGATGAAACTGACGAAGCATTCAACGCCCAAAAGCGTGATCATGCTGAGGTCAGAATGAAATACGATATTGAACACAGGCTTTGGATTCAATCCAATCGAAAATGTCTGTTGGTGGCAAAAGCCACTATTGAAGACCAAATCCGAGGGTCCATCCCAGAATGCATCACCGTCATTGACTACCTCGAAAGGGTAAAGAGTCAGTTTACTGGGTCTTCCAAGGCCACAGCAAGCACCATGATACATAAACTTGTATCTGAAAAATACAATGGTGGTGGTGTGCGTCAGCACATATTAAAAATGAACACAATGACAGCAAAATTAAAGACAATGGATTTGGGGATCAATGATAAGTTTCTCATTCACTTGGTCTTTCTTTCTCTGCCAAAAGAATTCGAAACCTTTGCTGTGAACTATAATATGTTGCCTGAAAACTGGGACATTAAAAAGCTCATTGCAATGTGTGTTTAGGAGAAAGAGAGACTTAAGTCCTCACAGGGTGACTCAGCTCATCTTGTGAAGGACAATAAAAGAAAGAATTATTACAAGAAACCACAAAGGAAACCCCAGTGGAATAAAGACTCTCTCTCCAAGCCACAAGAAAAGACAATTGAAAAGGGAAAAGAAATGGACTCTCAGGATAAGGACTTCAGAAAATATGGCAATGCTGAAAAAGACCAGTGCAAGGAATGCTTCAAAAGAGGGCATTACAAGAGAGATTGTCCAGTCTACCTGAAAAAGTTATTGAAGAAAGGTGATGATACTATCACATTTGTAGATGAATCCCTGTTTTTATGTTATTTGAACACCACTTGGTGGATTGATTCAGGAGCAACAATTCACGTTTCGAATTCTTTACAGGGGTTAAGTGGGAGGAGAACTCTGCAAAGAGGAGAAAGAACGATTAAAGTTGCGAATGGAGTACAAGCTGGAGTTGAAGCCATTGGCGATCTAGCTTTAGAATTAAAAGATGGCTTTGTACTTAAGCTTAGAAATGTACTCTATGTTTCCTCTTTGCGTAGAAATTTAATAAGTGTTTCGAAACTCGATGATGATGGATTTGGCTGTCATTTTGGTAATAGCATATGTAAAATATTTGATAATAATGATAAGTGTGTTGGTTTTGCCTTCCGACAAGACAAACTTTATTTATTATCTCTTGCTGAGAATGTGAATCATGAATGTGATGTTGTGAATGTCTCCCAATCTACAAATGAGAACAAGAAGCGGAAGAGAAATGAAAGCGTCTCTTCGAAACTATGGCATTGTCGTTTGGGCCATATTTCGAGGGGGAGAATAGAACGCTTAGTGAAACAATCGATTCTTCCGCACTTAGAATTATCCGATTTAGAACAATGTGTTGATTGCATCAAACGAAAATATGTTAAGAAAATAAAGAAAAATGCTAAACGAAGCACGAGAGTATTAGAAATAATCCACACGGATATTTGCGGTCCATTCCCAATGAAAAGCATAGATGGTTATGATTCGTTCATAACATTCACGGATGATTACTCTCGTTATGGCTATATTTATCCAATTAAAGAAAGAACAGAAGCATTGGATAAATTTAAGATATTTAAAGCCGAAATTGAAAATCAACACAACTTGAAAATAAAGATAGTTCGATCAGACCGTGGTGGAGAATATTATGGGCGACATACCTCGTATGGTCAAATTCCAGGTCCCTTTGCAAGGTTCCTACAGGAAAATAACATAGTCGCTCAATACTCCACACCGGGGGAGCATCAGCAGAACGGAGTGGCTGAAAGAAGAAACCGTACCTTAATGAATATGGTGAGAAGCATGATGAGTTACTCCACACTACCGATTGGTTTATGGATGGAGGCACTGAAAACCGCTATTCACATACTTAATCGAGTACCAAGCAAGTCGGTGCAGAAAACACCGTATGAATTATGGATAGGAAGAGAACCCTCACTTAAACACTTACGTGTGTGGGGCTGTCCAGCTGAGGCAAAGGTTTTTAATCCAAATATTGGAAAGTTAGACTCCAAAACTGTCAGCTGTCATTTCATTGGCTATCCAGAAAGATCGAAAGGATATTGATTCTATTGTCCTGATAGATACACGAAATTTGTTGAAACAAGACACGCTGTGTTCTTGGAGGATGATATAATCAGGGGGAGCAAGGTAACACGTGAAATTAGCCTTGAGGAGAAGCGGGTACATGTACCTACTCCGATGGTTGAAGAACCATTCTTTACGTTACCTGCTACCGATGTTGCACCAGCAGTACAGGACGTTGTGGTGACAACGCCTGTTGTGAATTCTCCCATAGCGACAACGAATGAACAAGAGGAACCTGTCCATAAGGAGCCTGTAGAACCAAATGTCGCTAATGAGGAAGAACAACAACAACCCATAATGGACCAAGTGCCAGAGGCTCCTAGAAGGTCTCAAAGAACTAGAAGGTCAGCCATTCCAGATGATTATGAAATTTATGAAACTGAAGAATTCCATATGAAGGATGACCCTATAACTTTTGAAGAAGCCATGAGAAGCGAATTCTTATCGAAATGGTTTCAGGCCATGGAAGATGAGATGAAATCTATGAATACCAACAAGGTTTGGGTTCTAGAAAATATTCTTAAAGGAGCTAAGAAAGTAGGCTCCAAATGGGTCTATAAGACGAAATATGATTCCCAAGGGAATATTGAAAGACACAAAGCGCGGCTTGTGGCTAAGGGTTTTACCCAAAGAGAAGGGATTGATTACAATGAAACCTTTTCTCCGGTTTCTTGTAAAGATTCTTTCAGAATTATTATGGCACTTGTGACTCACTATGATCTAGAATTACATCAGATGGATGTAAAGACCGCATTCCTAAATGGGGATTTGGATGAAAATGTCTATATGGCACAACCAAAAGGTTTTGTCGTAAAAGGAAAAGAAAATATGGGATGTCGTCTGAAAAGATCCATTTATGGTTTGAAACAAGCTTCGAGACAATGGTACTTGAAGTTTGATAAAACTATAAAAGGTTTTGGGTTTAAACAAAAATGTCGAGGACAATTGTGTCTATGTGAAATTTAAGAATAAGAAATACATATTCCTGATCCTATATGTGGATGATATCTTACTTGCTAGTAGTGATGTCAATCTGCTATCGGAAACGAAAAATACTTGTCCTCGAACTTTGATATGAAAGATCTCGGTGAAGCTTCGTTTGTCTTGGGAATTGAGATTCATTGAGATAGAAGACAAGGGGTATTGGGATTGTCGTAGAAGGCATACATAGAAAAAAGAAAAGCTCCCTCTTCTCTCCCTCCCTCCTATTTCTCTTTTGGCCCAGTGCTCAGCAGGCCGGCCCAGCTCCTGCGCAGGCGCCTTCCCCCTCCTTCTCCCTTGTGCGGCTGACAGCACGGGCTCGCGCGTCAGCCCCTCCTCCTTCCTCCAACCAAGTCCGCTCCGGACTCTGCTCTGCCGAACAGAGTCGCGAACGGCCTCCGCGATCTTCTCGCGAGCAGGCGTATCCGCACCGGGCTCCTCCCTTTGCATCACTATATATAGCACCGTCTGCGCCGCCTTTTCTCATCTACAATCGTGCCTTGCCTCGCCAGCAACAGCAGCGCAACGCCGCATCCGCCGACGAGCTTCGCCGCCTGTTTCTGTCGACAAGCTCGCAAATCGCCCCGTCCACGCCGTAGTTCCTCGGTGAAGCTTCGGGTCGTTCAGCCGAACTCGCCGAACCCCTTGCTCCTCTCTTTCCGTCTCGATTTTGCTCACG
The DNA here is from genome assembly GCA_022036555.1 of Microstegium vimineum. Taxonomy (NCBI): domain Eukaryota; kingdom Viridiplantae; phylum Streptophyta; class Magnoliopsida; order Poales; family Poaceae; genus Microstegium; species Microstegium vimineum. The sequence continues at coordinate 60,802,000 of CM039124.1, forward strand.
TGACCTCGTCGTCGTTCTGCAGGAAGCCAACGTTCGCTGTACGCGTCGCCAGACGTCCACAGTCATCTCTGAGCCTTGCCGTTGCCCTAGGTAAGTTCGTCTCGATCTCCTCTTTCTCCCGGAGTTTTCGGTTCGGAAAACCGAGCACCGTAGCTCCGGATTGCTTCGCGCCGGCGAGCTCGGGCTCTGCCCGGCCATGGCGCCGGCGCGCTCCCTGTTCTCCTGATGGGGAAGCCCCTCTCTCTCCCCCTCCAATCTATTCTGGACCGTCCAGATCGGATCCAGTGGTCCAAGATCAAAGATACCCCTTCGCATGACACTTTTGTTAAAGAGTCCCTCCGCTTTTGGCTAATAAACCCGCCATCCAGATCCCTTTAGTAAATCCGAAATTCTGATTTATTTTAATTCAATTAAGTTTCACTTATTTACAGTTTTGCCACTGTTTAAAAAACCCTATAACTTGCTCGTTTTTAATCCAAATCGATCCGTTCAAGTTGCGTTAGATTCGTAATTTTATGCTCTATCCAGTAGTATAGATTTAATCTATGTTAATCACTTTTGAAAATAAAAGTTTAGATTAATTATTTTAATGCTTTAATCTGGTATAGTAAATCTTGTTTAATCTATAGTTTATTCGTTTTAGATCCGTTTAGCGTGAATTTCACGTCTTTGTGATCGTAGTAACGTATAGATCTGTTTTAAAACCTTTTCATAACCTCTTTATTGTTTATGGTGTAATGTTCTAATTATATCTTTATTGCTTCGTGTATGATTGTTCGGATGATTGCGTGGTGATGTTGATCGAGTACAGCCCGTGAGATTTTCGGTGTTCCAGAGTTCTTTGCAGCAGATCAGGACCACCAGGAGTTTTGTGATCAAGGCAAGTTTAACATGGGATCATCCTTGTTACCTATTCACCTTAATTCACCTAGTCATGATTGCATGTGTCTCAATTGATTCTTATTTAGATCTTTACCATAACTTGTTACCTTGTACCTTGTCACCCTGGGATACTATTGTATATGGGTAGATCTGCTATGCTTTATGAATTATGAGAAGAATCTTGACTAATGATATATGCAACAATGAGATAAAATTGGCTTTTGTAGCAACATGGAATATGACACTATTGTAGGGCAAAAGCTAGGATAATAACGCAACCACAAGTTCTAACATGGCTCTGGTTTTAGTCAATTATGGAAGCTGGACTAGCATGATTGTAGTTCGTGAAAGGCACCTTTGCCGAGCTGGTTATGGGGTATAGCTTGTGTGGGGACCGCTGCGGGTGGTACCATCGGGGTGTCCCATATACCCCTTTGCATTGGGTTCGTAGGGTCTACTACTTGCTAGAAAGACTTTTTGAAAGACTTCATAGTGTACCCTGCCCACTCACCTTGGCAGTGTTTTTGGGAGTTGCAAACCCGGGCATATGGGCAACACGGCTTGTGGGTAAAGTGTGTAACCTCTGCAGAGTGTAAATCTATCATGATAGCCGTGCTCACGGTCACGAGCGGCCTGAAAAACTCACAGTGTAGATGAACATGTTGTTTAATTGTTAATGTTGATTATTAATCTTATCATGTGGTTATTAATTGGGTTTTGCATAACTAAAGCTAAGTATTGGTAAAGCTTGACCAAGTTAAAAGCAACCGCAGTACAGACAGTGTCAGCCTTTGAGCTTCATAACCTTGTGTTACTCTTGCTGAGTACTTTAAGTCCTCACCCTTGCTTTATCATCCTCATCAGATGGCTATGAAGACTACCGTGAGGAGTACTAGGCTAGTGGTCAACCAGTCGGTGTTCCCTGTGAAGTGGAGCTTCGTCGCGAGAGTTATCTTTATTTTCGCTGTTATGTTTAAGAATAGTATTCGTTATGTAATAAGCACTCAGTGATGGTACTATTTAAAGATTTGTCGGCTTATGTGTGTGATTGATCTCTGGGCACACATGAGTTATTCACATTCAATTTTATTCTTAGATTTGGGTGTGACACGGGCCCTAGGTCTGCGCCCTGATCGGGGGCGTCCAACCTTGTGGTTGGTGGGCCCCTGTCGCACAGCGCTATAAAGACAAGGTGGGGGCCGGGGCGCTAGGTACGAGACGCGACACGAGTCACGAGGTTAACCTATCCGTCAGTTCCCCACCGACATCTAAACCCTAATCCGATCTGAGGGGCGCTGCCAACGACGGGAAGCACCACCGACGCCGGCGAGCACCAAGATGACGACTGACGCGAGGACCGACGCTACACCGACGGTGACCATGGCGAGCAGCGGCTCCTCGAACCCCGGCGCTACCGCCACCGCCACTGCACCGCCTCACGCCGACACCTCCGGTCTGCATACTACCTCTATCTCTCTCTCCCTCTCTCTGTGCATAGCATACAAACTGCATCTATTCTATCTAGCTACTCGAAACTCCACTGGATCTTCCTCCTAGTCGATCCTATGAACTAACATGGTGTCCTTCTTTTTTTTTCTTTTCTTTTTTTTATCCTGACTTCTGCTCTGTATCTGTATGGTTGACTCTTCTTGTCTGTGAGGAGATGAGCACGGTGAATCACCGGGATTGGGGAAAGACACTGGCTTTTCTTGCCATTTTTGAGCTTTCGACAGGGAAACTATGTTCATGCCGTCAGATTATTGAAGCCTGATCGAGGTCCATTGTCCACGGCTTGGCGTGGATCTTTCGTCTAGATTTTTTTTGGGAGCAGAGGACAGATGCCCGTGTTCATGCCTCCTGTAGGCTTTAGATGATGCACCTGGACGCTAATCCGGCGGTGTCCGGCGGCAGGTCGAGGGCGAGGGCCGAAGCTGAGAGCCAGGTTCATCCATCGAGAAACGAAGGCTACTCCACACCACAAAAAAAGAAAATAAAATAAAGAGTTGCTCTCACTGATCAGAGCCCGATGACAAGCATAGCAGTTTTACTGGAAGTGGATGGATGTCGAGAGGCTCCAGCAGCGAATCAGCGAGCGTACACGCGGCGCACTGCCGCACTCACCCTTGTGGGTCAGCTCACAGATGCGCATTTCCCACGCGGATATGCCGCAATTTTGCGTCGTCTGGTTTGTGAACAGGTACTTCGTCGCTGAAGAGCCGATGCTTGGTATTACTACCTCCGTCTCTAAAAGGATGTAATTGTGGTAACCGTGTCAGTCAAAGTTATTCATGTTTGACTAACTGTATATTAAATACTATTAACATTTATGTCTCTGAATAATTTTATTATAAAAATATATTCGATAACTAATCTAATGATACTATTTTCTTATCACGAATCTTAGTATTATTTTATATAAACTCAGTCAAAGTTCAAATTGTTTGACTTCTCAAAAAACGAGAATTGTATTCTTTTAAAGACAAAGGTAGTACTACTGATCTTGGTATTACTACCCAAACAGACTATAACCGGAGACAAAGAATTCTTGGCAAAAATCTACAAACCGGTAGGCTTTGTCTTCAATGAATATAAGGGATTCAACTACCGACTATTGCAGGTTATTGCATCGACTGCTGCTATCTTTAACTGTTTTGTTATGAAAGAAAAGCACTATCATTACTGATAAATCAAACGAACAAGACATACGCTTGCATTTTTAGTCATCATGCTAGGTGTTCTCGATTTTTCTAATTCAAGCTTCTAATTGATATCCTTGGTGGGATTTTTACCCCTTTTTTTTTACCAAAAAGTTGATTACAAGTAGAAACAAAGACAACCATTTATATCAGTATAATTTTAACAGTATGCATTCCTCACAGTTTTATACAGAGTCATTATTTCAAAGGAAGTACCCTATACCCTTCATATATCCCCTAGGATCCTACGTGGGAGTGCATCATGTTTCTCCAGCTGCTCTATACTACTCCCTTTGTTTCAAATTATTATTTTTAATTTTTTAATACATCAAATTTACTAAAAAAGCCAAAACAATTTTTAACTTGGAACAAAGGGGTGACTATTAACAACAAATCTTTGGCATGTGATGATCTAGCCAAAGGAGAATTGTTACGGACAACTTCTGCCGTGAAGTAGACAACATCAACCACTTTGTTCGAGTGTGCAGTCACCCGGTTAGTTTGTTGGACAAGTAGAACAAAACGTATGCCAATGTATAGTTTTTCTTCCTTTTTTTTATAAAAAAACTGCAAATGCATAGCCTTGACGCCATGCACGGGTGAATACATGTTCACTTCAGTGGCCTCACGGACCATATGGATTTTTTATATATCGGACCAATGGAATTTGTTATCATAAGAAACGTTTTTTTTTGTTTTTTTTTAACACATGATTTGTGAAAGACTGCCCACGCACGTGCTAACACAAGAGGAAAAAGTCTAGCGGCCTTTTCTTTCGTCCGGAGCAGGCGCCAGGCGCAACGCGCTGGACTGTGCCGATCCGTGTTCCACCCAGTCACGGAAGCAACGGCTTGCAACGAAAACGGCCCAAACAACCGCAGCCCAGTAGGAGGGGAGGATTCGGCGGCAGAGCGGAGACGGGGCACGGGCACTCCTCCCAGTCCCCGGTCCCCTCCCATACCATGCCATGCCTTCGTCTAGTTTAGCACCACCTCGCCAGCGGAAGGCAGACGCGCCGCGAGCTTGCGCTATAAGAGGAGTGCCCCGTGCCTCCTTGCTCCATACTTACCTGGACGGGGTCGACGGGCGATCATGAAGGCTCGTGGCTTAGGCCAGTGGTCCTCATTGCACATGGACAGTGTGCTGGTTTACCATCTCTCTAAGTGGGGAGAGTGGACGTCATAATTTGTGGTAGAGGGGGTAGCCGTTCGGGCGGCACCTGCCAATGCCAAGTAAATAAGTTTTAAATCCAATTCAAATTGTAAGATGAGTTAAAAAATGTCATTGTACACAATCTGACCAACTTAAATTCTAAAAATGACTTATGATTCTGACGTCGCATTATTGTTATTATAGTAGTACACGTGCAAAACCACGCGGACGAAGCTGAGCCAGCAATGGCGACCCTCGGCCTCTTCCCCTCTTCAGTCGCCGCACCCACCGCCATTCGCGCCCCGGCCCCCGCCATGCCGACCCGCGCCAGCAACCGCCAACCCCAGCACGCCCGCCGCCTCCCAGTCCCAGCCCTCGGACGCCGCGCGCCGGCGATGGACGCCCTCCGCGTGTCGGGGGCAGCCGAGCCCCTCCTCCGCCCCGCCGCTGCCGCCGCCGGGGGGCACCCCAGGCTCCGCGTACGCCGCCCGACCGACCCTACCTTACCCATCCTGCAGCGGCTAAACATAGCCCTTGCCCGCCCTTGCTATTCTGGGGAGGGAGGCGGCGGCTCTCGCTGGTGGTGAAAGGTCTGACGGGATGGAGGATGTGCAGGTGCGGACCCATGCGCAGGGCGAGGGCGGCGCCGGGCGTGGCGCCACCGCGGAGGGGGATGCCGCCTTCTCGTGGGCACCCGTCATCCTACCGTAAGCTATTTCTCGGCCACCCTCTAGGATTGGCGTCTGGAGCGCGCGCTGGGTGTTGAATTAGGATGCGTTTCTAGTCCGATTCAACCCTCTACACCGTCTGATTGTATGTACTATGTTGGGGAGTTAGGTAACCGAAGCACTGTGAAATCGTATGCACAATGCTTTGGAATTAGGCAACCAATGCACTGTGAAATTGTATGTACAATGTTGTGGAATTAGGCAACCGATGCGGTGTGAATTGCTTATTCAGGGTATTGATGGGGATTTTGCTTCATAAATCAGAGTAGAATTAGCATTTCAGCAAATATGCCTAGCATTTTCAAACTGTGATCCTGCCATTTCAAGCAGTCATAGAATGCATGATGAATTGAAGATACAATTTAGGATCTGTCTAATATGTTTTGTAAAGTCTGAAGGAATTTGTTGATTTGGAGCTTTGCTTCAGCGATGCTTGTCATAAGCAATGCTGCATTGCTGCTTGGTGTAGAGATTTGAAAAAAATAAACAAATAAAAGGGGTTAATTGGGAAGCGTATCGAGCTTGCAACCTCTCAGTACTGATGGATTACTCTTTGGAACCTAGGTTCTTATTCCCTGCGTTGGGCGGTCTTCTTTTCGGCTATGACATTGGCGCAACCTCTGGAGCGACCATCTCTGTGCAAGTTAGTCCATGATTTGTTTTTTTTTCGAATTCTTTCTAGTCGGCATACAGTCTCACTGCCACTGGGTGTATTGCTCTTCAGTCTCCTGATCTCAGTGGCACCGATTGGTTCAGCTTGTCATCTTTGCAACTAGGGCTTGTGGTAATCCGAATTTCTAATCTTCCTAAGCTTTCACTTCTCCTTTCACATATCAGTTAACAAGATGAAAATGAGCTTCCTTTCTTTTTATTCAGGCTAGTGGTTCACTTTATGGTGCTCTTGGTGGTTCTCTTCTTGCATACCGCATTGCAGATTTTCTAGGTGAATTAAAAAGCTACACCTTTTTTAGTTGTCCTTATCATTTGTTTGGTAAGGATGTGAATAACTATCATCTTGATGCAGGAAGGAGAATAGAATTGGTCACCGCAGCTACTTTATATATTCTTGGTGCTTTAGTCACTGGATTTGCCCCTAATTTTGTAGGGCTAATCATAGGTCGTGTCCTGTATGGGATTGGTATTGGTTTGGTGAGTATCTCCCGGAACAGATGTGATGTTTTTATTTTAGTTTTCTAAAATGGTGCCAGGTAATTGTTATTAAACAAATCTAATTTAGGAATGCTTACGGGAAACTAATTTCTGGGGACAATTAGCTATACAATCACTCAATCTGAGGAACACGACATTCACTGATATAAACTTATAATGCCGCGATGTAGTTTTTTTATATGCGAGTCATTTGCTGAAGTGTGTAACATCAAAACTAGTTGGCTGATGTAGCTTCATGGTCATGTTCTGATGTAACTAATTATAGAATAAGTAGATATAAAACATGCAACTTGATTTTTCTGATATTTCAATGATGGGTTAAATAAACATATTGCTATTGGTTGGAAATATATCGTTTGCTAAGGTATTTAATATAACTTTATGCTTTAATTTAGGAGGTAGTTGGCACAAGGTTGTTTTTGCATGTAGCACTTTACAGCGGCGTGTTTTCCACCAACTTTTAACATCGACTAGCATCCAAACTGTCCAATGCTTCATGCTTTGTTAAAAAGGGATTGATATGTCCCGATGAAATATGGGCACCGCCTGTGTCACTGACAGTGGCAAATAAAGGGATTGTGCAAAATTGCAATGGCAGGAAAAAGGATTTGTCCTAGTAACAATTGAAAAAGGAATACAATTGCAAAGGAGCATGTGCATAACTGCATATTCAGCTTAGGGGTTTGGGAGTGTTGGTGTTATGCCACTGAACCATTATGGTGCTCTGTGCCAGGCAATGCATGGTGCCCCTCTTTATATTGCAGAGACTTCTCCTTCACAAATACGTGGAACATTGATATCTTTGAAGGAGCTGTTTATTGTGTTAGGAATACTGGTAATTACCAAATCTTCCATGTGTTCTAACTTTATATACCCATTTCATGCTGTCTTGCTGACCATTAAATAACTTTGTGCAGATAGGATACCTTGTAGGAAGTCTTGAAATTGACAATGTAGGAGGATGGCGGTACATGTTTGGTTTTAGTGCTCCACTTGCGGCTATTATGGCTATTGGTATGTGGACTTTACCATCTTCACCAAGATGGCTACTTCTCAGGGCAGTTCAAGGAAAGGCTTCTATGGAGGATAATAAAAAGAAGGCAATTCAAGCCCTTAGAACATTGAGGGGCCGCTCAGCAAGTGAAAAGGTTTTGACAGATGATGTTGAAGATACAATTGTCTCTATTAAGGCTGCCTATGCAGGACAGGAAACCGAAGGAAATGTTTGGGAGGTATTTCAGGGAGCTAGCTTGAAGGCCTTCACTATTGGTGGAGGGCTAGTTCTGTTTCAGCAGGTATTTTGGTCTCCTTAACCCATGTATATGTATCTATCTTTTGAAATACGGATGAATGCCTGTTTTTTTGAGCGGTAGTATGGACATGCTGGATTGGTATTATCAAGCTAAAATCTTATATGGCAGATAACAGGCCAACCAAGTGTTCTATATTATGCAGCTTCAATACTCCAGGTACCTATACTTTACTCTGATTTTTTTGGTGGTACAGTTTTTGTATAGAATGGAGAAGTAGGATACTGTTATCTGCCCTTTGCATTTCCTGAATTCACACAATTCAACATCTCTATTACTAAAGTATGCCATATGTAGACTGCTGGGTTCTCAGCTGCATCAGATGCTGCCAAAGTAGCAATTTTGATTGGGTTGTTCAAGGTAATACAAAGGATCTACATCAGTACTAATATAATAGCTATTTCTGTATCAAAATGTGTATGCAGAAATCTAAGGATGTTATATTTCCTTTTAATTTTGAGTGTGTGTAACAAATCTATTCTTCTCAGTTGCTAATGACAGGTGTTGCAGTATTTAAAGTCGACGACGTTGGAAGGCGCCCATTATTGATAGGAGGTGTTGGTGGAATTGTGAGTATTGTTTCCTTTCTTCTACTATTGATTAAGCTCTACATATTACTTGGAAAATGGCGCATGCACATACTCAAATTTAGTCTGCAACCCCACTTAGCACGAACACTAAACAATACTAGTATTTTAGGTACTGTATTGATCTAGATTAGAATGAGATATTTGGTTAACTTAGTAACTTTATGCCTGTTCCATCAGGCTTGTATTCCTAATTTCTGACTAAATTAACCTGTTTCTCTTTAACTTGTAAATGCAGGCTTTGGCACTCTTCCTACTGGCAGCTTACTACAAGATTCTGAACAACTTCCCCTTCGTTGCTGTTGGCGCGTTACTTCTATATGTCGGTGCTTACCAGGTCAGGGCTTTAGTTCTGTACAAGGAGCCTGACAATCAGAACATTTTGTTTCTTCAGGAATCCACAAGCTTATGCGCCCTTGTGTTTCAGGTCTCATTTGGCCCAATTAGTTGGCTAATGGTGTCTGAAATCTTTCCACTCCGGACCCGAGGGCGTGGGATCAGCCTTGCAGTACTAACAAATTTCGGCTCGAACGCTTTGGTGACATTTGCATTTTCACCCTTGAAGGTATTGCTTCTCATAGTTGCTACCTCGTGTTCAGTTTCATGATGTTAGTTCCTTCAAGTAGGGACCCCAAATTAGTACATTACACACACAAAAAAAAAACCGTGCCAATACCCAGTAGTTGTGCCCAATGAATACTTCACTAAAATTGTGCTTTTCTATCCTTGTCACATAGAGAAAACTCTTGTACCCTCTTGTATGATCCAAATTCAGCCTCTTGTCAGGTCGAAACTCTAACTAGTTCATTTTGACTATATCTATTCGAAACAATGATATCAAACCTTTCTTTTTATTTTTCACAAATATGGGAAGAAACTATATACTCTTGTGGTTTTGTCGACAATGAATACTTCTCTGTGTGCCACAGGAGTTCCTTGGTCCAGCCAACATATTTTTCCTGTTTGGCTCCATAGCAGTGCTCTCCCTGGTGTTTGTGATCCTCATTGTTCCCGAGACCAAAGGACTGAGCCTGGAGGAGATCGAATCAAAGATCCTGAAGTAAAATCGTGTGATCATGGCCCAGTTGGAGACCTGAAATATCAAATGCCGTTTTCAAAATGGATGCTCACTCGTAGGATCAGACTATGTCAAAGTTTCAGAACTTGAGTACATATGCATGACACGTCTCGGTGTAAAGCTTCGACATCTTTCTCCTAGTGTAGTTTAATGTTTCTGAACATGCGGACATCTTTCTTCTAGTGTAGTTTAATATTTCTGAACTTGCGTAGTATATCTGTAGCTGAGTCATAATCACGTCCCTGTAGTCAATTGTGACCTCGTCCCCTGCTGCTGTAAGTAATTTCAGTGTTGATGTGTCTATCTATGCTGTAATTTTCTGCATGTCACTAGCAATTAAAACCTGGCCAGCTAGCTGCCGTGATCAGAACTTGCTGTGTGCTGGTGTAAATTTGTGTTCGCATAAGATTGCCGTGTTTACTATGGCAATGGAGAACAACACCAACATTGCTATCGCCATTCCACTTCCACAGATGGATGCATCTGCACCTAGACTTTGTTTAGCATCAGCGTCACTGGACCATACATGTATATAGTATCACAACCAAGGAGCTCATCAAGCAGCAACGTGACAGGCAATGGAAGTCTGACCACCACATTTAATACCTGCTTATTATTTTAGCATTGGTTAAGCTCGTCCATGAGACTGTGTTATAAGAAAATAGTTAGTGACGAGATGGCTTGTCCTGACGCATCTGGCCCATATTGCGTCCTGGTGGGGAACGGAATCGTGCATTGGATAACATACTCTTCTGATTCATCCAGTACATATGGATGGAAACAATCCAGACCAATGACTATGATCCGGAAACGGACAATTATTTATAACAAAAAATGCAGATAAAACCTGCAATACTAACTACTATGTTAGTACTATTTGACAGATGCTGACATAAATCGTAGATATGTGAGAACCTATGAAAAAGTGTCCATATATATTGTTACTGAGCTGAGAGTACCAAATAGTAATAGCGACTGTTCTTGCACAGTAGTACAATGTAACTTGGAACGGAGGGAGTTTTGGTCTGTTAGGTTGTTGCTTACAAAACACGTAAGAAACCATTATTCCAATGCTAATTATTGTTCCGGAGTCCGGACTGATTGGCACAGAACTCGCCAAAGGATTAGTAAATTAAAAGCAAGGACAACGAACAAAGAAAAAATATATATATACTCCCACATCGATCCACATGCACGTACGACTACTAGATGGCATGTAATGTACCTGCCCGGGAACATGGATTCGTACGTACGTGAGAGATCGAGTCAGCGAGAGAGATTCTTCCAAATCCAATCCAATCTTTCGTTCGATCTCCCAGCTGCCATTCTTCGCTGAACCGGTAGCTAGCGAGCGAGAGTGATTTTCTACTCTAGTACTCCGTAGTCCGTACGAACGAGGAGGGATCGGAGCGAGGGGACAACATGGTGATCGTGCCGACGACTTGTTGAATGCCTCTATCATGACAGCAGCAGCAGCAGCAGCAGCAGGAGGAGGAGCAGTAGTTTGAAGCGGAAGCGAGACCGATGACCACCACCGCGTGAGACCTGACCTGACCGACGCGCGCAGGGATCTCGATTCGTCCGTGGCAGTGCGTGGTGCATGGCCGGTGGTCTTGGTCATGCCTGTTCACAGTTGCATCATCAGCCACCACCAGCCACCAGGAAGGCAGGTACTACAGTTGCTACTAGCTGCCTAGCTGTATGTAGCCATGGGTGTCGCGCGCGTACTCCGTACGTGTTCTGCGCAGGCCCAGTGCCGCCCGTACAGTACATACATTATAAAATGTGTGTGAACTGCTTGGACCTGACGATCTGAAACTTGTCAGTAGCTCTGGATCGAATACAGGCCGGGACTACTGTAGCTTGCAATGCGATTGGCCGATTATTGCAATGCAAGGGGCAGCAGGCGTCGATCAGTCCGTGGATGATGGACCATGGGATCGTCACTAACTGCAGGGGGGATGGGAAGCTAGCACAACAGAGAGACAATGACCTGCCGTTTGCACGCAGCTCTACCTACAGTACATGTGTGCCCACTGGCCACTGCACGCAGCAAGTTGAAAGTAGTCTAGCTTACCACTTGCAGGCTAGCGCGTGTGTGCATGCACCCACAGAAAGTTCCTCAAACTGATGCCTGATGCCTGATGGCACACGCACACACGCGCTACACGTGCATCATGCAGACTACTCCACCGAACCAACCAACCAACCAAAGTCTTCTTCGATCTAGCGCGCTTTACCTACCAGCCATATATGCTATGCATGGCATTGGCATGCAAGCTCTTCGCGCGTCGAGACTGCTGGTCCGTCGGTTCTTGTCACCGTACCAAAGCAACTCAAAGTCGCGCGACCGACCGATGGAGAGCACGCCGCCCGGCCGCAGTTTCCTTCAAAAAAAAAAAAAACTGCCACCTCAAACGTTATTAGTCGCGCGGGACATTTTTTTCCGGCGGCCCTTTGCTATGTTTTCTTAGTATCCTACACCATCATTGACTTATTTTTATACTAAATTTTTATCACAACTGTAGTTTTAATTTTGCTCGCCACGTTTTCGATGGCATCATATCCTCAGTTTGTCGAAAGACAGACGTAGCAAACTACGACAACAACCAATGTAGTCGTGTCGACATCGTATGTATGCCCATGAACCCCAGGGTTAAGCACATGAAACAATCCCTGATAGCTAGCATGCAAACACACAATCTAATAATCCCATGTACAGGAAGATCCGATCCCTTGTAGCATGAACAAGAGCGTTGACTCTGACGAGTCTCAAGTGGAGATCGAGCGGGATTATCTATGGGACCTCTCGCTCGGCTGCCTGCCCAACCAACGCCGGCCCAGCTACCTACCTACCTAGATCTCGTATCGTCGTCGTCGTCGCTCGGAAAGGCGCGCTGGCCATGATATGATAAACTCCGATTCGATCCGATCCTCGTCAGCATCTTCATTAAATTTAATAAAATTTTACAGACAGAAGATTACAGTTGTCGGAAATAATGAAGGGAGACAGTGCCAATTTGACAGGGGCAGAGAGATAGCTCCGATCCATGCAGTACACAGGAGAATACGGTTGTATTGTAGGATTAAAAGCCTACTAATGAGCTAAGGAATGTTCGAGCTGGGGTGTTCGTTGATCTTGGTATCTTGTAGTGGACTTTAAAATGAGTCTTTGCATGGCCTTTTTTATTACTCCCTCTGTTATCTTTTGTAAAGCACAAATGCATATGACATAGTCTTTAAATTATACTTTAACCATTTATTTATTTTATATTATATTATTTATACTTATAAATTTATAATAATTAGATAGTACATTTAATTACAAATCTAACCATATCAAATTTATACTATAATAATAATAATAATTAAAATTATAAGCCAGATTATTGGTGAAAGATTTAAAAGTTTGACTCTTTGATATGTGTGCGCCTTATAAAAGATAATAGAGGAAGTATTAGATAGTGTAACAGTGATTCTTGTAATGTTCAAATGAGGACCGATTTTTGAGAGATCGCTTGAGTTGTACAGTAATAAACTGTCATTGTCTGTGAGAGGAACTTCAATTCACTAAACTGAAGTCTGAAGTGTGTGTTGACTGATGGCCTGGTCGAGCAACCACCGTACAAAATTGGTTTAGAGTAAGAATTTTAAAAAAATGGTTTAGAGGGACTTTTTTTTTCACTGGTGATGCATGAAGTGCAAATGTCACTACGAAACATGGCGCGGGCAGAGGAGAAGCAGAGCCTTGGTCCATGGCGAGGGTGGAGGAGAGCAGGGCTTGTGTGCATCGCCCATATCCACCACCTATTTGAGAACATGTCTGAGAGAGAGGTAAACTTACCAGCATGAGGAAGAGGTGAGTCTATGCAAAACAAATAATAAGGCAACCAAACACATCATTTACAAGCCAGACTTAGATAATACAAACCATTAACTGAGAATTGGCTTGCTAGAGTAGAGATAGGCTAAAGCTACGGGACATGAACATGTGAGCGATGAGCGAAGTATGATTCATATCAGACATGGGCGTGTGAACAGAGGTGCATGATACTTTAGAGTCATTCTAAGTGTATATAGATATAGATATAGAGATATAGAGAGATAAGATATAGATATAGAGATAGAGATAGAGATAGAGATATATAGATATTTTATTACGTGCGCTACCCTATAATAAATATGAGGTGGTATCGAAATGCTTCTCGTTAAATAGAATTATCGTGCAAATAGAGTGTAGTACTCCCTTCATTCCAAATTACTATAAGACATTCTAAGTATTTTAGTGAGTCAAAGCATATCAAATTTAATCAAAATTTTAAAAATATATATAAAAAGTTATGGTATCAAATAAGTATACTATAAAAATATAATTAATGAAAAATATGAAGATAATTATTTACTATCCTAAATTTTATATACATGGTAAAACTTAAATTTGTTTCAATACTCTTCAAGAAAGCTGTAAATTTGGAATGTGTTGTAAATTGGGTGGAGGGAGTACAACGGAGAACGGAGTGGCGCTCTAGACCGGCCGGTTCCTACCTGTCCGGGCCCAGTCCATCCGTGTCGCACTTTATCATGAGACAGCAACCACCCAGCGCAGCGCTCACCTCCGATGCAGCCGTTCCCGTCGCCGTCCACTTCTCCCACGTCCCTCTCCCCGCACGCGACGCGGACCACCCTTCCCCACTCTACCCTACCCGGGCCGGCCAGGCGCACGAGAAACCCAGGCGCTAGCTAGCTCCCCGGTGGTGGTGGAGTAGACCCCGATCCATGACCTATTGCAGCCGGTCCGGCCGCAAGTTATAAGGCCAGCACATCCTCGCCGGCTGCGAGATCACCATTCTGTTCCAGCTCCACCATGGCGGCGCCGGCTGTTACTATTGCCGTCCTGCTGCTCGCTTCTTCAGCGCCGGCCGTAGCCGCCGTCGTCGAGTTCACGTTCACCAGCTTCGCGCGCGAGAACGTGACGACCAGCGGCGCGGCCGCCGTGGCCACCGGCGGCCTCCTGCAGCTCACCAACGCGACCAACTGGGTGTTCGGCCACGGCTTCTACCCGGCGCCGCTGCGCTTCAAGGACGCCGCCACGGGCGCGCCGCTCTCCTTCTCCACCACCTTTGTCGCCGCCATCCAGCCTCGCTACCCGGACGCGCACGGCCACGGGCTCGCCTTCGCGCTCGCGCCGTCCGCGGCTGGCCCGGCGAAAGCCGTCGAAGGGAAGTACCTCGGGCTGTTCAACACGTCGGACACCGTGAGCAACGGGACCACGAGCCAGGTCGTCGCCGTCGAGCTCGACACGGCGATGGACGTGGAGTTCGACGACATCAACGATAATCACGTCGGCGTCGACGTCCACAGCCTCAGGTCCGTCGCGTCCAAGTCCGTCGGCGTCTCCCTGGCAAGCGGGAGGCTCCTGCAGGTGTGGATCGAGTACGACGGCGCCACCAGACGCCTCGAGGTGACAGTGTCGGCGGCGGCAATCGGCGTGCCCAGGCCGCGCGTCCCGCTCCTGTCCTGCGAAGTCAACCTCTCGTCGGCGGTGGCCGACCAGACGTACGTCGGGTTCTCGGCGGCGAATGGCGCCGCATCGAGCTCGCACTACGTCCTTGGCTGGAGCTTCCGCCTCGGCGGCGGCCGCGCGCCGGACCTCGACCTCTCCAAGCTGCCGCGGCTCCCGCCGCCGCCTGGGCAGCAAAAGAAGGCGACGGAGCTGCCGCTGCTCCTATCACTCATCCTCCTTGCCGTCGTGGTGCTCCTCGTGGCGTCAGCTGCCGTCACGGTGCTCGTCGTCCGCCGCCGCCGGCGGTTCGCCGAGGAGCAGGAGGACTGGGAGGTCGAGTACGGCCCTCACCGGATCAGCTACAAGGACCTGCACGCCGCCACCAGGGGTTTCCGCGACGTCATCGGCTTCGGCGGCTTCGGCGTCGTGTACCGCGGCGTGCTCCCGCCACGGCCGGGCGGCGTCGAGGTCGCCGTCAAGAAGGTGTCCCACGACTCGCGGCAGGGCCTGCGCGAGTTCGTGTCCGAGATCGCCAGCATGAGCCGGCTGCGCCACCGCAACCTGGTGCAGCTCCTCGGATACTGCCGGCGGCGGGGCGAGCTGTTGCTCGTCTACGACTACATGGTCAACGGCAGCCTCGACAGGCGCCTGTTCGGCGACGCCGGCAAGCCGGCGCTGAGCTGGGAGCAGCGCGGCAAGATCGTCCGGGACGTCGCCGCCGGGCTGCTGTACCTGCACGAGGGGTGGGAGCAGGTGGTGGTGCACCGCGACATCAAGGCCAGCAACGTCCTCCTCGACGCCGACATGAACGGCAAGCTCAGCGACTTCGGCCTCGCGCGGCTCTACGACCACGGCAGCGACTCGCGGACGACGCACGTCATCGGGACGCTGGGGTACCTCGCGCCGGAGATGGTCAAGACGGGGAGGGCCACGCCCAGCGCCGACGTGTTCGCCTTTGGCGCCTTCCTGCTCGAGGTTGCCTGTGGTCGGAGGCCCATGGAGCCAGTCGGCGGCAACAATGGCGACCCCGCGGGGCTCGTCGACAGCGTCCTCGAGCGCTGGAAGGCCGGGAGGATCAAAGACGCCAGGGACCCAAAGATCGGCAAGTGCGACGAGGACGACCTCGAGCTGGTGCTCAAGCTCGGGTTGCTGTGCTCGCACCCTGATCCCCGCCGCCGCCCAAGCATGAGGCAGGTGGTGCAGATACTGGAAGGCGCTGCGCCGGTGCCGGAGACGCCGCCGGAGGATCTAGGCGGTAGGGTCTTTGGATACTACGAGGCGTCGTTCGATGAGTTCGTCAACGTGTTACCGACGACGTTCGATATCACCGCCGTCGTCATGACGCCGCCGCCTTGTTCGCCTTCCACCGCCGAGCACCAGCAGCTAATCTCCGGCGCCTGAGCTCTGCCATAACCATCAGTTAGTTAGCTCTCATCACTAATAAATTGAAAACAAATAACTTACTGTCACTAATTATTAAATTAAAAATTCTCTTGGTCACTAAACTACAAATCTGCCGTGCGTAGGAATGCATGGCTGGAATTAAAAGCAAATAGTTAGGGGATTAGGTGTTGTAAATCTTATCTGCTAGAAGGTGAGCATAGGATATCGATCATCAGATAATTTTAGGCATAATCGTAGAGAGATTTTGACCTTTGGATGTCATATACACATATCCTGAGGCAGTAGAACACTACATATATATATCAATCAGCTTGAATTATTTCTTGCATATTTTTAGAAGATCTGAAGTCTGCAGGCGACAACGAAGATCACCGTTACACTGTTTATACGGAGACTAAGGTTATCTTTGGGATATGTTTGACTTGGGGACTTGCGGTGCTATCCTATTTTTTATGTGATGGTCCCATCTTCTTGTTCGATTGAGAGGATGCATTACTTCCCTAATCCACCCTTCCTGAAAGGTAGAACGTGAGATTCTTTTTCCTTTTTGCAAGGACCAGGAGATTGAATCTAGCCATAAGAGGAATGCCTAGTATAAATAAGTCACTTCTTGGTCTTTGATCCCCTAAGTCACTACAAGCGCCCCGATCAGTGCAATGGGATGTGGCTATTTATCTATCTCTTGACTCAAAATAGGAGCAGAGCATGTTTAAAAAAGGATCTTATATCATCCTATCTAGTGTTTTTTAGGAGTGAGATAATCGTTTGATTTCTCATTAGCAAACATCAGCGTGGACCCCACGTGTCATCCGGCTTGCACCTTCTCTTCCCGCCGGCCCTCACTCCTTACCCACCACGAGTCTGCTTGATTTGGCCTTTCCCTCCAATTGCATGGAGCATGCTCCATTTGTAGGAGCTCGTCTTCCATAGTCACGAGTGAGATTGCTCAGCCGCTAGCGACGGGGCTCTCTTGGTAGCCCACATGCTAGAGCTCGGTGGGGGCTCTACGATCGTCCCTAGTCCCCCTTCCCAAGCGGTTTCCTCCGACCCTTGTCAGACATTCGTTACCCCTGCCCTCCTAAGAGGAGAAACGAAGAGATGGAAGAGAAATACGTCACCGAGGGATAAGTAGGAGACATTTTTTGGGAGATAAATTTGTCCTAAAATCTAGAGGAATATTTCCCTCTGGGATTGACTCTATCCCCAAACCAAACAACCAAACACGAGTGAAAGTGAGATCGTTCCACTCCGTTCGATCCCATCCTCTGAACCAAATGATATTTAAGGGCGTCTTCATATCATCGGACTAAAATTAATCCGTCATGATATAGTGGACTAAGCATGGATTAATTACGGACTGATTTCTAACTATGAATAAGCCTCTATTAGTTATTTAAGTCCATACTTATATTAGTGCATGTTTAGTTTTTTTTATTTGGCATCTAAAATCAGGACTACATTTTAGTACAGGTGATACAAACACCCCCTAAGACGAAGCAAGTGTGAAGCATGGGCCTGACTTGAAGGAACTGAAAGATATCTCAATCTGCTTATCAAGAAAAAAGGATCACAAAGAACATAAACGCTTAGGTAAAACCGTAAAAGCCTACTTGTTGACCAAGATGGACCGGAGCACTGGGAGATATCTTAAGGACCAAAATACTCTGCCCGTCGTCTTCCTGGATAAAGAGCTCCTTTTAAACTCAGAGCTTTTAAAACAGGTCTTTTTAACATTGTTTGCAGATAAATGGAAGAAAGGCACATATGCATGTGATTTGTTGGCTGCATGGTCGACTAATCTCCATCCAGTTTGTTTGCTACTTTGCTCAGATGGGCCACTGGGCCGGGAAACAATGCAGGTCTATCCACATTCCACAATGCAATGCAGTACCTACTAGTTTGGTCATATCATGCATTTCTTGGCTGGTCTGCCCAAACTGAACCAAGGATAATAAAATAAAACTTCAAAAACTTGAAAATTTAATACTCAAAGACGAGATGTACTCCAAACCCAACGAAATTTGAACTTTAGGTACGGTGAAATCTCGGCATATATATATAACGCATATTAAATGAGGCACACGTGAAAACATCAGGAAAGTTGAGATTTTTTTTGGAGAACTATTATTTCCTACTCCCTTCATCCTAAATTATAAGACATTTCAAAAATTTTAGATAGTCAAAATATCTCAAGTTTGACCAAACTTATATGATAATATAATAACATTTATGATGTCAACTAAGTACCATTGAATTTGTTATTAATTATATTTTCTGTTATTTTATGTCTAAATCTTGATAGTTTTCTCTATAATTATTAGTTAAACTTGAGATGCTTTGACTCTTCAAGATTCTTAGAATGTCTTATAATTTAAGATGAAGAGAGTACACCTTCCGTACTTAAAAAACTTGTCGTTTTAGAAAATGACACCGTTTTTAAAGTGTAACTTTGACCGCTTATTTTTTAAAAAATATTTTTTAAAATATAATATATGTATATTTTTATAAAATTATTTTTCAAGACAAATTTAGTGATATAATTTTCATATTTTTTAACTCAACAACCTAAAGTTATTCATAATTTATATTTCCAATGTTTAATTAAAATCTTATCTTGGTTTTTTGAGTATGGAGGGCCGGAATACTCCGGTAGGATGACAACCTAGAAACATGAGATCTAAAAGAGTTTGCGGGATCACGAATCTACCCTACTAATTCACTATCTTTTTCTTTCCTAAGTCCACCCAAAAAGCGTTCCCCACTGAGATAGCTGTCCTCCATACACTCTGAAAAATGTACCCAGAAAAATAACAACATAGAAATGAATTGTCCAGATTGATTGTAGGTCTTCTCTCTTCTTACTCACTCATATCTAACGGACAAAATTAAGTGTGTCATACTCCTTCCTCGCATCCCCGTGCCCGTGCCCGCCGCACTCTCCCCCTCTCGGCGACCACGGTTCGATCTCCCGCACCTGTGATTCTTATTTTCATGGGAAAAAATTCGAGCGACCCGGCGTCATGTAACCCGGCGGCGCGGGGACCAGGCACTCGCCGTCGGCGGTGGGGCAACGCCGCTCCCGGTACACCATGTTCTTCTACGGGACCTTCATGGCGCGCTCCTGGTCGTGGCACGACGTGTGGTCCGCCAGTGCCGCCGCGCACAGCGTGAACGACATGGGGCCGCGTCGGCCCGAAGGGCAGCGACGTCGACGCGTTGATGGCCGCCGCGTCGCTGTGGTGCGTATCGAAGCTGAGCCCCGCGGTGGCGGCGTCGGACCCGTCGCCCCAGGCCGTCTGCCGGCTCACCGCGTGATTGTGGTCTGCGCGCGGGAGGAATCTATCGCGGCAAAATCCGGATCCTGTGGTGATGACAACAGCGGTGTCGAGCAAGAGCAGCAGGTGGTGGCGAGGAACAGGAAGGTTGTGCTGGACGGGTACATCGAGCGCGCGCCCAGGGAGGACGACATGGAGCTCGCTGACGGCGGGGCCTTCGAGTCGCGCGTCCCTATGGGCGCTGGTGTACCCGTGGTGCTGGTGAAGAACCTCTGCCTCTCATGCGACCCTTACATGCGTCAGGCGTTTTGCAAGCTGAAGCTGCAAAGTGGAGGGGACGAATTGTGAGATAATTTGGTGTGGGGAGGGTGGTCGACTTCCACACTCATCCATGATTTAGTGCCGCTGATATTCTATTCAACCTATATGCTTATCTATCAGAACTGCATACTATCAATTAGCTTGTCAGATACGTATAGTTATGAAGATAGCACTAGCATGTTCGTTGTTGGTAATCTCTAATTATATAACCCCTATTTGTCATCTGCAATTTCTAGAAATCTTAGAAGAATTTATAAGTAAGCTTGGAGAGGAATTGAAGGCCGACTAAAGGAATTGAGTTAAGCATGAAGTTATCTGATTTCAGTTATGTTCCAAATCTGAAAAAATAGCAGTTCTGAAGGCTTGTATGACCAAACTGAGATCATGAATTGCTATCTGATTTCTTTTCAGTCCCTTCATAGAACGCTTTGTTGGTGATCTTCTTTTCGGTCCCCTCATAGAACGCTTTGTTGGTGATCTGTTCTGAAACTTTTGTTCAGTTAAGTTTCTGAAGACCGGATGTTGATTATTTCAATTAAGTTTTAGTGCCGCTAAGGTCGTGCGGGGGTGGTGGGCGGGCATGGGATGAGTGATGAAGGATGACACATATAATACTGGCCGTTAGATCCGAGTGACTAAGATGAGAGAATAGTAGGAACCAATCTAGATGTTTGATTTTAATAGAGTTGTTTTTCTGGGTACAACCTGGTGTGTGTGAAGGAGAGTCATCACAACGGAGAAGATAAAACCGTTGTGTTAGCACGGACATTATATTAGTCATGGTAAGATGACCATATGGCCAACGTGAAAATACGAATACACACAACAACACACACAAAAAAAAAAACCCTACGAACTGTGGACTATCTGTACTAAACCTCATGTACGTGTTGTTTTATACATATGCGCGCATTACATGGTGACCTGCTGGGTGACAAACAATCCTAACTAGAGACAAGGTAGTATACTGCAACGACCATATATAAATTCTCCATCACTCAATGACACATCATCGTCAGTTAATAGTGTCTGCGATCGATCCAGGGTCAGTCCTGCACTGCCACTGCTGTCTGCTGAATTGCTGATGCCTTGCCAACCGCGTGCTTGCTCATGAGCTCGCATTCGATCGCAGCACAACTACAAACTAGGAGGGTACGCGCGCTCCGCCGCGCGTGCAGTTGGTTGCCGCGCTTGTTCCTTTGCTGGGTAATGGGCCTAAAAGCTATGTATATGATTGAGCTTTTCTTTAAACATGGTATAGTATACGTATTTTATGGATGGCATGGGGTCTGTTGAAAGTACTTCGGCGCGGCCAAAAGTATGTGGTCTATTTTTTTTCGTGCCGATTATTTGATTTTGGCATGTATGCTGTTTATTTTGTCGCACGGTGCAACTTTTGAACGGGCTTCTACATGGTACTTTTGGCACTGTATGTGGCCATGTGGGTATCTGGAGGCACTTTGTTTAGAATAGATGTACTGTCTGGTGGCACTTTGTTTATTTTTCAGAGTTCAAAATTTGGCTAGCCTGTTCTCACTTATTCTTTTATCGCACAAAGTAACATATGGAACTCGTGTAGTTGGGCCTGTTAACTGATCCTATGAGGATGAATTCACATAATGTTGTTCACAGTGTAGCTTTGTTTCAGCACGAACTCCATTTTTGTGTAAATAATAATTACAGATTTACGATCATGTAATGCTGTACAAACCAAATGGTGGGATAAAAATCCAGGCACATGATATAATTTGTATATAAGCGATGACATTGGGTCATTCCAGGCTGCATTTATATAGAGGGACATAATATCATACTATCATCCAATAATTTACACATAGTAAACTTTCTAAAAATGTAGCCAAACAAAATCGAAGGCGGGCTGGATGGCCATAGTACTGTACACTATGAATGGGGCCAATAACATAAATTTATTTGGTGTCAGAGGTAGCAATACTAATGAAAAGACGTGTCTATCTTCCGTTGTATGGAGTCATGTTGAGGTGAACCATGAGATTAGCCACATCCTAGTGTGTGTGTTTTTCGTGGACATAGGATCACTGCACAAATTGGCATGCTTAGAGTAAATTAGTAAACAAATAAATAAGATAAGATGATACTCTAGAGTGGATAAAAGCTAACATAAGCAGTGCCTTAGAATTTGCCGTTTGTAGACTTATTCTGTCTTATAAGATAATAATAAGGTTAAGATGAAGAGGAAGGGTCAGAAAGAATATATCATGTAAGACTTTTTTTTGTAGACCTGGTGTGAAAGTGAGAATGAGTCTATTGAAAAGGAAGAACATATATCCTGCACAAAGATAGATTGCGTAAGAGAAAACATGTCAAGGTGATACAAACCAAGAAGACCATAAAGGAGTAAGAGCAACTGAACGTAGGGAGAAGGTACCTACGTAGCATTTTGGTTTCCAAAATTAACCTTTCACAGGGCGCAACTCTAGTCTTTTAGAACACCATTGAGGATCAATGTTGGGCGCTTACACCACCTGGATGACGACATCCATCTTGTTGGACTCAATCAGCCTGTGCTGGTGGTTGACACAGGCATCAGCGAGGTATTGGGGGTGAGCCCAGGCCACAGCGATAACAACAGGTAGCAGCTCTCAAATTTTGGAGATGAGAAGAACAACAGCAAAGGAATTCAACGCTATACTTCCCTTAAGAAAACCTGTCTTTGAGGTACAATTCAAACTAAATTAATGGAAATGGGTGTGCTGTAAGGGCTCTTACCACTTTTTCTTCTTAATAAAAAGATACGCAGTTGTTCTGCATTTTCGAGAAAAAAATGGTGGCATATGACATTGAGATTTTATCAAACACACCAACAGCATAGAAGCAAAAAATGAAGAAGATCAGCACTTAACACACCTATTGAGGTCAATCATCAGAGGTTGCAACTAATCTGACCCATTATGTACAGAAATGGGAAAGACTATATACTAAGTAATCCTAAAGCTAGGAAGAAAAAACTTACTGACGTAGATTGGTTGAGCCAGAGGACATTAAAGGATTGACAAATGCTAAGAGACACAGACCTGCATCGAACTGACCAACATGAGAAGCTAGAGCTCATGCCTTCTTGAGAAACCACAGCAGGTGGGTTGCTGCATCACGATGGGGCTATGTCTCTTCTCATCTACCTTCCTAACAGGGACAAATTAGGATTGAAAGCCTCGTGTATCCAATGGTGGCCAAAATCAATCAAATGGGAGGATGGTTGAGTAATCACGAGCCCGTACCTAGCGGAGGCAATGATGCTGGAGTGTTGATCGTGGACCTCAGGTCTGGATCAAAGGGGAGGAAACCGCAGTGAGCGTAGCATCCCCTTGATGATGCTGGGAAACAGTGTCGACACCGGCACCCCGATATAGATAATATGATCTCCACCATCTAGTCCACTCAAACGGTGAGAGGTGCCAAGCACGGAACAATGCGTCGAAGAAGCAGTGGGAGGAGAGATAGGGATCTGATGGCGAAATCGGCCATGGCAAACCTGCCGGCATTTCTTCAAACACTTGGTGGGCGCCATGACATTATAGATGCTGGTGGGCAGTAGTCCGCAGCATAGGGCAAGTGCGACGCCCTTGGCGGCCGCGGCGCGCAAGGCCACGGCCCTGTAGATCGCGACGGAGAGAGCGGCGTTGGTGGCGGGCTGGTGGCAACAGACGCTAGACTCCTAGAGTCGCCTGGAGCTGGTATGCGCGGCAGGTGGGGGCGAGCGTGACGACCTTGGCGACGGCATGCAGGGCCACGGCAAACAGAATGGCGAAGACCCTATAGACGGTGGTAGTGGCGACCGGCGTCGGTGGTGGGAACAAACGGTAGCGTCGCTGTGGTCCTGTGGATGGTCCGAGCTGCGGAGCTGGTATGCGCAGCAGGGGGGCGAAGCGAACTGCAAAACAGGGAGGAGGAAATAATTTTTTTCAGGGGATTTGAGAATGGAACTACAAAAGGGTGGCGCTGGTTCGGCCACGACAGCCAACCGTAGCAGCTTGGGAGACACGGCGCGGTGAGAGGAGCAAGAAAAGGATGCTTAGGGTCGACGCTACCGCATGAGCATGCGGCAAGTGTCAGCATCACGTTGGCCGAAACGGTGGCCACACATGTGGTCAATGCAACATACACGCGGCAAGCGGTTATTGGTTTCAACGGGCGAGAGACCTTCAGAGACGAGGGATTCTTTCCTCAATTAGGACGTACATATGCATGTTGCACAGCTGGAGGAGTATATAGTAGCTCAGGGTTTGATCCGGGAACGGCGACGATCGACAGATCACTGCGTCTGCGTGAGCCATGCACGTACCACTCCGTCCGGCAGTCCCGACCGGGACAGACAGTCGGACAGACGGTGCAAGCAATTGGATTTGGACCCTGAATTGAATGACATCCATACCGCCACATGCATGTGCTACTAACTCGGTTCCAAATTACAATACACATGGATTTTTTTTAAAAAAATAATAATACGAGAGTGACCGATCAAGTTTGAGTTTGAGATGAAAAAAAATCAAACGAGCTAGTATAATTAATTTAGAACTGACGAGGGAGTACACGCTGATTATGTCACCGAGCGACTCGGAATCAATTGAAGACGGGTGACCAAGAAGAGATCGAAGAAGCAGGCAACACCTAACACGTACTACGCGGTGCCGACCATGAATGCATCCCTGGCCCACCATGCATCTCGATCGTTGCCGCGCCGCAGCTGACTATCAACCTTAAATCATACTCGTATGAATATGAATTGAATTGATATATATGGTTTGGGAGATATACACGCATCTCAACAAGACCGGATCGGAATGATCGATGGTCCGTACGTTTTCGGGTCTACGTGCGCGTGTAGCAGCTGCTGTTTGTCTGCGTGCGTCTGAAATCATTATATTTCCCCGTTCAATTCCTCATATGGATGGATGGGTCCTTGCCTTGCCTGCTGACCATCGATCGTCGTCTCGTCTCGTCTCCCGTCCCAAGCAGTGAAGTCGATCAGGTAGTAGTGATTATTGTTGTCTGTTCTTGGGTCCCTTTCTGGAACGCTGGAAGCAGTACTACGTGTTGACTTGCATACAATGCAATACAATGCAACGCAACGCAAGGGTTTCTTTTGTTTTTGGTTTGGTGTACGATATGCCAGAACGTAATATAGAGAGGACCTGATTAACACTACTTAGTATATATATAGTGCCGTGGAGTGAACTGAATTAAATCCGATCCCGGCATCTGAACACTACTGACTCAGTACTCAGCTTCCATTGTTGTAGTTCCAAAATTTCAATCCAATTGCAAACGTGTCGCCGGTCAAGAGCTGTCGTCTCTAGCCCCGCCATGCCATCCTCGTCATGCCACCGTACCCGCGAGCCAAGAGCAGGATCGAGCAGTCCCCCGGTCCCGGGCTCCCGGCCCCCTCCGGTGCTGTCCACTTCCACGTCCCTCTCGCCACACGCGACGCGGACCACCCTCACCTCGCCAGATCGACGACGACGACGACCTGCAGTTCAACCGCTTTACCTTACCCGGGCAGCAGGCAACGACCAACGGATCGGAGTAGCAGCCGATGCAGCTTCACCTGATTCCTTTCGCTTCACCAGAGATTCCATTCCATTCCATTCTACCGCGCCCGACCCCTCTGATCCATATAAGCACACACACACCTGCGGCCGGCTTTAATCTGCTCGTCCCAGCCACTCCAGCTCACTGCCTGCCTGGCTCGTTCCGCCGCCCGCCAAGCTCCCGTCCGTCCCGTCGTCGTCATCCAAGAAGAAGACGACGTCGCAGTCGCAGCTACTGGTGGTCACGCTGTCCCTAGCCGTCGTCGTGGCACTCCTCCTAGTTGATAGATAAACCTCGACTTCTAGTGTACTTTAGTTTATTACACTTTAATTGTTAGTCCTTTTCAGTTCTTGGACAGTTGCGGTTACTTTATGCTTTAGACTAGCTTTACTTATACTGCATTAGGAATATGTTCTTGGAGCAAACTTGTATCCTACGAAAGCTCTATTGAGCTCATGTTTATAAAAAGGGATACAAAAACTAGAGACATGTGAGGCCCTAGCAGAACAATCCTGAGTCCTACTTTACTAACAATTGGTATCGGAGCTGGTTGCTAGAGAGCCAAGAACACCACCTTTCCACTCTCCCAGCCATGTCTTCCTCAGCAGAGCGCGCTGCCGCGGCTACCATCAAGGCCAAGGCCGTGGCCATCGAGGATGGTGCATCTGTCACCGGTGAGGGGGCGCAGGGCGGCTCCAACACCCAGGCCGCGCGTCTGCTGGCTGCAGAGGCAGCGGCGGCGGCGGCGATCCAGGCAGCGAGGCAGGCTGCAGCAGCAGCAGAGCAGGCGACAAGGACCGCGCAGGCGCTGCGAGTGGAGATTGCTGCGGAGGAGGAGGAGCAGGTAGAGAAGGATGTCAGGCGTTCTGAGAGCGCGCGCGATCGGAGGGATCGGCGCCGCTCTCAGTCCTCGCGCGACCGCAGGCGAGGCCGCGGCGGCGGGCGCCATGAGTCGCGGGACAGGGTGGTCTACCGCGACTCCGGCAGCAGCACGGCGTGGCCGATGCTGGACAAGACCAACTACCATGAGTGGTCGCCGCTTATGAAGTTGCGGATGCAGGCGCGCGACATGTGGGAGGCCGTCGAGGGAGGTCCGGTCCAGTACCGCGACGATCGGCGGCGCTCGAGGTGATCGTGGCTGCTGTGCCCAAGGAGATGGGCATCCCGCTCATGGACAAGGCATCGGCAAAGGAGGCGTGGGACGCCATCGCTGCAGCAAGGATCGGCGTGGACAGGGTCCGACGGGCGACGCTGCAGCGACTTCGCCGAGCCTGGGAGAACATCGACATCCAGCCCGATGAGCAAGTCGATGACTTTGCCATCCGGCTGTCGACTCTGCATCAACAACTCGTCATCCACGGCGATCGGGACATCACCGCGGAGCGCGTGGTGGAGAAGTACCTTCGATCGGTGCCGGCGAAGTACGCGCAGATTGTCGTCGTCATCGAGCAATTCTTCGACTTTGAGACGCTCACGCTCGAGGAGGTGACTGGGAGGCTCAAGGCGGTGGATGATCTCGAGGCGCAAGCACCGATCGGGCCGATGGCCGTCGGAGGAAAGCTGATGTACACTGAGGAGAAGTGGAGAGAGCGCTGGAAGAAGGAGAAGAAGGGCGTTGCCGATACCGATGGATCGGCTCCTAGGCAACAGCGAGGTCACGGAGGAAGGAACCAGCGGGGACGTGGCGGCGCGCGTGGTCGAGGGCACGGCGCTGGCCGCGGAGATGGCGGCGGTGTTCGCGGCCCCCCGGGTGACAACCGTGGGCCGAACACCTGCCTCAACTGTGGCTTGGAGGGCCACTGGGCGCACGATTGCCGATTGCCATGACGAGAGCGCGGCGGAGGCCGCGACGGTGGAGGTGATCGTGGCGGCTGAGGAGGTGATCGAGGTGGAGACCGCGGTGGCGGTGCTGGTGGATACGCTGGGCGTGCCCAGTACACCGAGTGCGAAGAAGACGACGGGCTGTTCATGGCACACGCGTTCGTCGAGCTAGACAAGGATGCATCGGCTAACTCTCTGGCCGCGCAAGAAGTCACCTTGGAGGAGCCAAGGGCTCGAGTTTTCCTCGGTGCCGATGAAGAAGAAGAAGAAGAAGAAGAAGAAGAAGAGAAGATGGGAGGCTGGTACCTCGATAGCGGAGCAACGCACCATATGACGGGGCACCGCGAGCTCTTTGCCGATCTGAACACCGACGTCCGCGGAACCGTGCGCTTCGGGGACGCGTCCAAGGTGGACATCCGCGGCATCGGCACCATCGTGTTCCAAGACAAGACCGGCGAGCATCGGATGCTGCAAGGCGTGTACTTCATCCTTGCCCTCAAAAACTCGATCATGAGCCTCGGGCAGTTGGACGAAGGAGGTTCCAAGGTGGAGATTGCCGATGGCGTGCTACGCATCTGGGATCCCAGTCGCCGTCTGCTTGCCAAGGTATCTCGAGGAGCTAACCGCCTCTACATCCTTCACTTGGAAGCTGTGCAACCTTGCTGTCTCGCCATGCGCAAGGATGACAAGGCATGACAATGGCATGAGAGGCTCGGCCACTTGCACTTTGATGCACTACGGCGCCTGAGCAGAGGAGAGATGGCCCGTGGGATCCCCAAGATCGACCACGCAGAGCAGGTCTGCGACGTCTGCGTCACCACCAAGCAGAAGCGGCGATCTTTCCCATCAGCATCGACATACCATGCCCAGGAGCACCTGGAGTTGGTGCACGGCGACCTCTGTGGACCAGTGATGCTGCCGACATCGGCAGGCAACCGATACATCCTCCTATTGGTGGACGACGCCACCCGATACATGTTGGCGGCGCTGCTACCGACCAAGGATGCTGCTGGGGAGGCAATCAAGCGCATCAAGGCTGCAGCAGAGGTGGAGAGTGGTTGCCAGCTCAAGGTCTTGCGCACGGACAATGGCAGCGAGTTCACCGTTGCCGAGTTCAGCTCCTACTGCGCCGATCAAGGTATCAAAAGGCATTTCAGTGCCCCTCACTCTCCTCAGCAGAATGGGGTCATTGAGCACAGGAATCAGACGGTGGTGGCCATGGCGCGAGCTCTGCTCAAGCAGCGCGGTCTACCGGCAAGATTTTAGGGAGAGGCTGTGATGACGGCGGTGCACCTCCTGAACCGTGCCCCGACGCGTGCACTGGAGGGCATCACCCCCTACGAGGCATGGCATGGCAAATCGCCGACGTTGGGCCACCTCAAGGTGTTTGGCTGTGTCGCCTACACCAGGCGCCTGACTCAACTCCGCAAGTTGGATGACCGCGGCGAGGCCGGCGTGTTCATCGGCTATGCGTAGGGCGCGAAGGCTTACAAGGTCTACGATCCAGTGTCTCAGCGTGTGCGTATCAGCCGCGACGTCGTGTTCGACGAGGGCCGCGGCTGGGACTGGACATCGGCATCAGCAAGCACATCGGCGGAAGGCAGCAGCGACTTCACCGTCGAGTACCCCTGGGAAGAGGTGGTGCCTGGAGCTCCCAGATCGGCATCACCATCGCCATCAACACCGCGCTTCACTACACCGGAGCCGTCACAAGGTACCGCGCCATCGGCAGCCGCTCCATCGGCAGCGGCACCATCGACAGCCGCTCCATCGGCAGCGGCACCATCGGCAGCGACGCCATCGGCAACGACAAGTGGCTCTAGTCCTCGAGTCGAGCACGTGACTCCCCCGGAGAACGATGAAGAAAGGGTAGACGCCTACCATGGTAGTGAGCCACCGCGCTACCGACGCATCACTGACCTCATCGGGGATGAGGCTACCCCGCCGCTGGCTCAGAGGCTGTTCGCCGAGCTGAACCTCTCCTGCTCGGACGAGCCGACTACCTACGCTGAAGCTACCGATGATCCAGCTTGGCAAGCTGCGATGAAGGAAGAGTTGGGCGCTATTGAGCGTAACGGCACCTGGGAGCTAGTGCCACCTCGAGCCGGTCATCGGCCGATCACCCTGAAGTGGGTGTTCAAGCTGAAGAAGAGTGCCGATGGAGATGTGATCAAGCACAAGGCAAGGCTTGTGGCTCGGGGTTTTGTGCAGCAGGAAGGGATCGACTATGAGGATGCTTTTGCCCCCTGTGGCAAGGATGGAGTCAGTCAGGCTGCTACTGGCCTTGGCTGCTCAAGAAGGATGGAAGGTCCATCACATGGATGTCAAATCGGCATTCCTCAATGGAGAGCTCAAGGAGGAGGTCTATGTGCGGCAGCCACCTGGGTTTGCTGTCCAAGGAGAAGAAGACAAGGTCTATCGGCTCCACAAGGCACTGTATGGGCTGAGGCAGGCACCCAGGGCATGGAATGCAAAGCTGAACTCAACCTTGAAGAAGATGGAGTTCGTTCAGAGCAAGCATGAAGCTGCCATCTACAAAAGAGGCTCAAATGACTCTGTTGTACTAGTCGGAGTCTATGTAGATGACTTGATCATCACTGGAGTCAAGGAAGAGGTAGTGAAAGCTTTCAAGATGGATATGCAGTCCATCTTTGAGATGAGTGACTTTGGGTTACTTAGCTTCTATCTTGGAGTAGAAGTACAACAAGGCAGTAGTGGAATCACTCTGAGGCAGAGCCACTATGCCAAGAGGATTGTGGAGTTGGGAAGCATGGCCGATTGCAACCCTGCTGCCACACCGATGGAAGAAAGATTGAGGTTGAGCAAGGAGAGCACAACAGAAGAAGTGGATCCAAGACAATACAGGAGATTGGTTGGAATCTTGAGGTACTTGGTCCACACTAGACCAGACTTGGCTTTTTCAGTGGGATTTGTGAGTAGGTTCTTGGAGAGACCAACCACTGAACATCAAATGGCAGTCAAGAGAATTCTCAGGTACTTGGCTGGTACCCTTGACTATGGCCTCCACTTCACCAAAGCACCCTCATCGGCAGGGTCCTCATCGGCAAGGCTATCATCGGCAAGTTTCCCATCGGCAAGGTTCTTGGGCTATTGTGACTCAGACCTAGCTGGAGACATTGATTCCAGCAAGAGCACAACTGGTTGTCTCTTCTTCCTAGGCAACAGCTTGGTCAGTTGGCAATCGGTCAAGCAAAAGGTAGTGGCACTCTCTAGCTGTGAGGCTGAGTACGTGGCCATGACTACAACAGCAACTCAGGCGCTATGGCTATCAGGGTTGCTTGCCGATTTGCTAGGAAGGAGAGTGGAAACTGTGGAGTTGAAGATGGACAACAAATCAGCACTTGCACTTGCCAAGAACCCAGTGTTCCATGACAGGAGCAAGCACATAAGGACAAAGTTCCACTTCATCAGAGATTTCCTGGAAGAGGGGAGCATCAAGACCGATCACATCGGCACAAATGAGCAGCTTGCCGATATTCTCACCAAGTCACTTGAAAGAACCAAGTTCGAAACCATGAGAAGCAAGATCGGGCTCAAGAAGATCGTCAAAACTGGCTGAAGCAAGGCTTAGGGGGAGAATTGATAGATAAGCCTTGGCTTCTAGTGTACTTTAGTTTGTTACACTTTAGTTGTTAGTCCTTTTCAGTTCTTGGACAGTTGTTGTTGCTTTATGCTTTAGACTAGCTTTACTTGTCTGCATTAGGAATATGCTCTTAGAGCAAACTTGTATCCTACGAAAGCTCTATTGAGCTCCTGTTTATATAAAAGGATACAAAGACTAGAGGCATGTGAGGCCCTAGCAGAACAATCCTGAGTCCTACTTTACTAACACTAGTGTCGATGGCAGTCGCGGTGGTCGTCGTCAGGCGTCGGCGATTCGCCGAGGAGGAAGAGGAGTGGGAGAGAGTACGGGCCTCACCGGATCAGCTACAAGGACCTGCACACGGCGACAAAGGGGTTCCACGACGTCATCGGCGAAGGCGGCTTCGGCCGCGTGTACCACAACGTGCTCCGGCGGCGGCCGGTGCCCGCCGCCGAGGTCGCCGTCAAGAAGGTGTCCCACGACTCCCGGCAGGGGCTGCGCGAGTTCGTGTCGGAGATCGCGAGCATGAGCCGGCTGCGCCACCGCAACCTGGTGCAGCTCCTCGGTTACTGCCGGCGGCGGGGCAAGCTGTTGCTCGTCTACGACTACATGGTCAACGGCAGCCTCGACAGGCGCCTGTTCGACGACGCCGGCGACGCCAAGCCCCCGCTGAGCTGGGAGCAGCACGGCAAGATCGTCCGGGACGTGGCCGCCGGTCTGCTGTACCTGCACGAGGGGTGGGAGCAGGTGGTGGTGCACCGTGACATCAAGTCCGCCAACGTGCTCCTCGACGCCGACATGAACGGCAAGCTCAGCGACTTCGGACTCGCACGGCTGTACGACCACGACAGCAACCCGCAGACGACGCACGTCCTCGGGACGCTGGGGTACCTCGCGCCGGAGATGAGCAAGACGGGGAAGGCCACCACGAGCACCGACGTGTTCGCATTCGGCGCCTTCCTGCTCGAGGTGGCGTGCGGTCGGCGGCCCATGGAGCGCAACGACTACCTCGACTCACCGGGGCTCGTCGACCTCGTCCTCGAGTGCTGGAAGGCCGGGAGGATCGTGGATGCCAGGGACCCAAAGATGGGCAAGTGCGACGAGGCCGACGTCGAGCTGGTGCTCAACTAGGCCTGCTCTGCTCGCACCCTGACCCCCAGTGCCGGCCGACCATGAGGCAGGCGGTGCAGATCCTCCAAGGCGCCGCGCCGGTGCCGGAGACGCCGCCCAAAGATCTAGCCAGCGACAACAGGTTGTTCTACGGATACAACGAGTCTTTCGATGAGTTCGCCACCATGTTCCCAGCAACGTCGGAGGTCACCAGCGTCACAATCACGACGCAACCGTCTTCCTCACACTCCACTGGCGAGGAGCAGTAGATCTCCTCCGGCTGAGCAGTGGCACCAACTGTCCTCACCAAATCACCAAAGTTTAGTCATGAGTAAATTAATTACGATGGTTGGATGTCACACCCGGTTTTAAGAACAAAACCAAATTTACACCATATGTGAGCCCAGGAAGTCAAATCTCACATATAGCCACAAATTAAGGAAGTATCAAAAGACAATACTTAAATACATAACATATAAGGTCAAAGGATAACCTCAACACAGCGAACAGCGAGAAGACAACTCCGAACTTCAGGTGAAGACTCCAACTTCACAGGGACAACTGACTGGTTGATCACAAGCCTAACTCCTTTAACTCTTGCTCTTTGCAATCTGGTATGGTTGATAAGGCAAGGGTGAGCACTTAAAGTACTCAGCAAGAATAACATAGGGTTATGAAGCTCAAAAGGCTGACACTGGCTTACTACGGTTGCTTTTAACTTGGTCAAGTTTTAACAACAATTAGCTTTAGTTATGCTTAACCCAGTTGGTAACCACATGATCATTAATGAAACAATCTCATATATCATATCTCCAAACTTACCATCATAAGTTGTTCAACAACATGAGTATCTAACACTGTGAGTTTTCCGAGACGCTCGTGACCTTGAGCACGGCTATCATGATAGTTTTACACTCTGCAGAGGTTACACACTTTACCCACAAGCTGTGTTGCCCATATGCCTGGGATCATGACTCCCAAAACACTTCCAAGGTGAGCGGGCAGGGTACACTATGAAGTCTTTCAAAAGCCCTTTCTAGCATGTAGCGGACCCTACGGACCCAATGCAAAGGGGTATATGGGACACCCCGATGGTACCACCCGCAGCGGTCCCCACAGAAGCTATACCCCATAACCAGCTCGGCAAAGGTGCCTTTCACGAACCACAAGCATGTTAGTCCAAACTTCATACTTAACTAAAGCCAGAGCCATTATAGCACTTATGGTTGCATTTAAGTCCCAGCTTTTGCCCTACAGTGGGGTCCTATTCCATGTTGTTATAAAAGCCAATTTTAATCAACGTTGCATATATCCATTAGTCAATATTCAATTCAAGATTCTTCATGTTCAGCATAGCAAAACTACCCATATGCATAGTAACCCATTGGTGACAAGGTAAAAGGGATAACAAAGCTATGATATAGATCTAATAGG
Organism: Microstegium vimineum; assembly: GCA_022036555.1. Classification (NCBI taxonomy): domain Eukaryota; kingdom Viridiplantae; phylum Streptophyta; class Magnoliopsida; order Poales; family Poaceae; genus Microstegium; species Microstegium vimineum. The sequence continues at coordinate 60,835,643 of CM039124.1, forward strand.
AATCAAAATTAGACACATGCAATATGACTAGATTGATTAAGGTGAATAGGTAACAAGGATGATCACATGTTATACTTGCCTTAAACTCTTAGATCCTTTCTTCACTTGATTCTCGATCTTCTGATGACTTCTTCTTGATCTCCACGTAAATCTCATCGATTGGACAAGATCATAAACACCACACAAGCATCTGAACAATCATACAAAGCATACAATATATCTACTTTAGAACAATACAACAATCAATGAAAAAGGTTTAAAAGAAATCTACGTATTGCTATGATCACGCAGACGCGAGAATCACGCTAATCGGATCTATAAAGAAACGTCTACCGAAACATTAGCTTTTAAAAGAGAACTAGTCTTCATTTATTTTATCTATAAAAAGCACATATTGAATACTTCAGAGAAATACCCAAATTGAAATTAAGTCACATTATATTTGCTTGGAAAAGCAATATTAACTAGATTTATTTTGTTTATGAAAAACCGGAGTGAAAACCCTAATTGATTTTAATTAGAAAGCTATTGAATAATCATTAATCAAATTAATATTTAATTTGATGAGAATTTATAACTAAACAACATGAAAAACATTAACACTGAAGAGTAGAGCGCAACGCTACGAATCTAACGCAACTGAAACGGAAAGAAACGGAGGTAAACCGATTAAACGACGGGGACTAAAAGATTGAGTGGCAAACTTGTAAATAAGTTATACCCTGCTTCTTCTTTTGGCTCTCGTACAAAACCTGGAACTTGCTGTGTACGTGAGGGGGAGGGGTGTCAGGGTGACTCAGATGTGGCCAGGGGCAGTCCGTCGGGCAGCATGGTGGCCTGCCATGACGGCAGCCCATGGGGCCGATCTGGCCTGCACGGCTGTGCAATGGGTGGTTGCGAGGCGACCGTCCAAGCTTCTGCTCCGCCACGCAGGGCGCGAGAGGAGCTGGGAGCCGGAGTGCAGCAGCATGCCGGCGGCGGTGCCACACAGCCGCGAGGGGTAGGGTGCCCTACCGGTCCTCGGCAGTGGCGCTGGTTCAGCCTGAGAAGAGGAGAGGCACGCTGGCCGGAAAAGATGAACCTATCCATGGACGTTCTCGCTAGAAAGATGACCGGAAAACAATGTATTCGATGAAAGAAAGACTTCTAGGGTGAAGAGAACGACAAGACGAACCTTATATACTCGGAATCGGCGGAGGACGTCAAAGTTATAGCCGGAAAAGCTCGCCGAGGATTTCCCAAACCAGGGGCTCCTCTTACAGTAGATGTGGTGTGCTTTGGCAAGAAGCTGATAGATATATATAGGGAGAAAAACTTCGCACAACTCATCAATTAGCGATATGGTACTAATTGATGTTGCACCTCCATATATTCACTAATGGGCCAACTAAACATCAAAGCCCATTAGTAAATAAATGCAAGGACTTTTGAGATTTATTAGAATTATTGCGCATGGGCTTTGAGGGCGGGTGGAAAATTGAGATATTTATTATTTATTTTCGGAATAAAATAATTCTAGAAAAGTCTAGAATTAATATTTAAGTCACGAAAAATACTCCAAAGTCTCCAAAAATTCTGGAAAAATTCTCGGAGACACTTTGGAATATTATGAACCCAAATAAAGTATTTAGAGCTCACGAAAAGATATTTTGGAGCATCTAAAAATTAGATTAAGCTCATAGAAAAATGAAAAAAGTTTCTGAAAAAGCCAGAAAAATTCCCCGGAAGATTTTAGAGATATTTTTATGAATGGTGAACTCAAGAGAATGATTTAGGGTCAAAACAAGTTGAATGGCAATTCTGAGAATAGATGGAACTATTTTTGAATAGAAATAAATAAGGAAATTCGGAATTATCTGTTGGACTGTACTGAGGGTTGAATAAGAAGAAACCAGGGGTCTCTTTAGCAAAGATTGATCGGCGAAGGGGTATCTTCGATCTGGAGCCGTTGGATCGGGGGTCAACGGTTCAGATTAGAAGATAAAAGAGAGAAGGGGGAGTCCGGTCGGCACAGTGAAGCTGACGGGCTATGCGGCGGGCGCCATGGCTAGGGGCTCTGCTCCTCGCCGGCGTAGGTGAATAGGACCCTCGGGGCCTCGGTTTGAACCGGGAGAAGGCCAGGGAGAGAGAAGAAGCTAGCGAACTCACCGGGGACAAAAGCGAAGGCCGAAGTGGCACGGTGGCGGCCGACCACGGAAGGAGGCGGACGACGGGCTCCCTGCGTGCGGCGGTGAGCTCGGGGTGAGCAACCAGAGAACAAAAGGGAAGGCGAAGGTGATCACGGGTTCGTAGATGCGATCCGCAGCTCTTGGACCTTACGACAATGACCGGACAGCGGCGTACGAAGAAACTCGCGGCGGCGCTTGAACTCGGCAGCGAGTTGTGCAGCTGGAGCTAGGCGAGAGCAGAGCTTTGGAATTGGGTTCGGGGAAAAAGGAGGGGGCTCTCGGCCGCTTTTTATAAGGCCAAAGAGGGAGGGAGCCCGTGTGTGACACGCACGCCAAGGCAAGTCAAGGCGGAGCGGAGCCGGTCTCTGCGTCGGGAGCAGAGTCCCGATTGGGGATGGCTCGATGAAGGGGACGTCGCTGTCATGCGGGTTTGAGACGTCAGCGGAAGGAGGAGGAACTGAGAGCTTCCGTGCGGGCTTGTGGTGGCGCTGCTGCGCAGCTTGGGCCGAGGAAAGGAGGTGGCCCAGGCGGGGAAGAAGGCCAGGAGAGGGAAGGGCCGGTTGTGCTACTGGGCCAGCAGACCGAAAAGCTAAAGAGAAGGGGATGGAAAGTGAATTTCCTTTTTTTTTCTTAAACTCATTTTCAGAACCATTCCAAAGCATTTTTAAATTATTTTCTTTGAGTTTTTGAACAAAGCCACTCAACCAATAAAACAATGCACCAACATATATGCAAAAGCAAGTTTCTACCTTAAGAAATTTTTATTTGATGAAAATGTTTTTATTTACCTAAATTTTCATGAGCACAAAAATTCAAATTAAATCAAATTCAATCTATTTTCAAAATTCAAACTTTCGGGTGTTACATTGGATAGGGAAGCAAATAGCCATCATAGGTAGTTTAGGTGTCGTGTGATATTTTCTTGAAGTGAATATAGGATATGTGGTCAGCCATTTGTAGGGATGACCAAATAATAAAGTTTGATGTATAAAGCTCTAACCGCTGAGGCTATACCAATCAGCTTGACCTATTCCTCGCTTGTTTGATCACGACAACAAAAAGGTGAGCACCAAGCCTTAACCAAATGTAGGTGAAATTCTTCATGTTAGCAGACATAAACCTCAAAAGAAACAATAACATGGTACTCCAAGCTGTCACCTTCGCACAGAAGGAACTAAGACATCAACCTGCTTATCATGGGAAAAAAATCGTGACACATGGCAGGAGAACCTCAAACTTTATTATGATAAAAAATGTATGTTGTAGACCAATGATGGACTTGGGAAAGATATGGAAGATATCTGAACTCTAAAATATCTGAAGAGCTAGCTGAAAATACAGCAGGCAATCCCAGATTTTAGCCATGCAACATTAGCTTACAGGACTGTACTGTCGTCATCTTCCTGGAAGCCCTGTGCAGCACCTTGGATCATTTCGTCATCAACTCCTGAAAAAAAGTTTAGAAGGTTGGATATTCAGCTTTTATCATTACCCCACAGATAAAGCCTACAAAAGGAAGTGCATATGGATGTACCTTCAATGAAGGATTCAAATTCATCTTCAGTCTGTTCCCTTGATGTGATTTGGTTGACTGACTGATTAATCTCCATCCAGTTTGGCTGCTCAGCTGAGCCAGAGAACATTGCAGGTCTATCCACAAGCCAGTCATCAACTACGTCTATGTAGTCCACTGAGAAAGGATCAAATGCTTTCACCTTACGTTGTTGTCTATAAAAAAGATGACTCAATAGGTCAATCCATTCATGCTGTGTGACCAAGCAAAACATATCCTATTTTAACAACTAATGGCAAGATTCTCCGCAACAAGATGATTCAATTACCTTTGCTGCAGCCTTAAGTTGTATTGTACAAAGGTGAGGTCATGCATTCGCTGACGCTCAAAACTATTCATTCTTTCGTCATGAACTTGTTCAAAAGGAATGTTCGTCCAATCACATCCTCTAGCGCTGCAGGTTTGACTGAGAATACGGACTGCTAGACGTGTTAAATTGGGGCAAGCTCCTCCATATGTATACCACCATTCAGCTGCAAGGTAATAATTGAGTCCAAGCATCTCAAGTTTGATCAAACTTATATGATAATATAATAACATTTATGATGCTAACTAAGTATCATTAGATTCTTTATCAATCATATTTTCATAGTATATCTATTTTATATCACAAATCTTTATAATTTTTTGTATAACTTTGGTCAAACTTAAGATGCTTTGACTCTCCAAGATTCTTGGAATGACTTACAATTTGAAATGGAGGGAGTAACATCTTATTTGGTATGATCTAAAACTACAAATGTGTGACTCATGTTTGTACAAAACAAAAACATAATACTAGCGAGTAAACTAGTTCAAGATAATTTTGAAACACTAACCTGGAGGTAAAGTTCGTCTAGATCTGACAGCCATCTGCCTACGAAAATCCCCTGCTGTTCCACTCCGGTACATGTGGAGCTCTCGCTGTATTTTATCTTGGATTTTCACATCAGATACCAGCCTTTCTATGCAGTCTAGCATTCCTGCGAAGATTCCGTTTGATATGTCACCTCGAATTCCATCAAAAAATAGAGGGTTCAGGACGAAACCAGCTGAATGAAGTGGCTGTGGTGTCTGGTTGTCCCATCTCCAGTCGATAATATTCCAATAAACCATGTAGTCGTTCTTACTCACCAGCTCTTTCTTGATTGCTGCTTTGGCCTTGAACAATCCAGCATATACATAACCCATAGAAGGCCTATTGTTGCTACCGACTAGCTTAAGAAGGTGCACAAGTGGGTCAGTGATGTGAACGGCGGCAGCACAAGAGTTCCAAAACTGCAAACTATTAACAAGATTGCTTGCTTCAATCCCTCCTTTCTTTGGCAGCAAGTCTATCCATTCATTTGAGTTGACCATAGCCTGCAAAGCCTCTCTCAAACTGTACATATTCTTCAATGCCACAAAGTTCATAGCCGCACGAGTCTCTGCAGGAACCAGCAGATCCTTCCCCTGCAGATACTTTTTCATCAGATTCCACGCATATGCGCTGTTGTAGACAAATCCTGTGATGGCCTTTGCATTACTTATTATCTCATTGATTGCCTCCACCTTGCTGAAATCTTCCAGCATGCCATCAACACACTGGAAAGTGCATGGAGACCAGAACAATGTGGGAAATGTTTCGCCTAGCTTTTTTCCTGCAGCTGCATGGATCTCACAATTGTTTGTGATCACTTGGACGACTTTTTTCTCGCCAACCTCCTCAACAATACTTTTCAGTAACTCGTACAGTGCATCTGAAGATGCGACAATGCTGGTTGCATCCACTGATTTGAGGAACATGGTACCTTCCGGGCAATACACGGAGAAGTTTATCAAGGTTCTGCCTTTATCAGTGATCCACTCATCAGCCAACACCGAGCAGCCCGTCCTGGTCCATGAACCCCTGAAGTACTCCAAGCGAGACATCACATCGTCGAGCGACCTCTTAAGAACGTGACCACGAACATCATGGTATGAGAGCACCTCAGCCCTCCCTCCTGCCGCCGCAATGGCCTCAAGCATCGGCTGGAAGTAGACTGAATTTACCGCTTCCAATGGCACACCAGCATCATACAAGAACCTCCCAACTGCCACGGAAACCTGCTCCTTCTCCGAGGGGGCAGCATGTTCGAAATGCTCTGCCGGAGCCGGTGTGACTGCGTCCACTGCCATCACAACCTGATGGAGAGGGTTGGTCTGAGGAGTAGGCGGAACATGCTGCAACCCATGAAAAAGATTGGTCTGAGGAGAAGGTGGAACATGCTGCGGCCGAGTCTGGGGAATAAGTGGCGGAGCAGGAGCGTAGGTCACCACCTGCTTCCTCTTCTTCTTACCGCTGCTACTCCCCCTCATGCTGCCGTCCGGAACCGGAGGCCTCTGCTGCTCGAGCGGCACGGGCTCGAAGTCGAGCACCTCGTTTAGCGGGATCATGTGGATGGGGCTGTCGGTGCCCCCGCGAGCGGTAGAGACAGAGGCGGGCGGCGCGCTGGCGGCGGCGAAGCGGCGCATGTCGCCGGGCGAGAGGGAGGCGGCGAGCTTGCGCTGCATCTTCTTGGCGGCGACGGCGTCGAGGCTGCGCAGCATGGTGTCCTGCACGTCGCTGGGCACCTTGGGGCAGCAGCAGGCGTTCCCGGGGCGGCGGGCCAGGTGCTCCTTGAAGCGGTGGATGCCGCCGCCGAGGAAGTGCTTGCCGCAGTAGGCGCACTTGAGGCGCAGCCGGCCGTCGGAGCGCACCATGACGCAGTGCTTCCACGCCGGGTCGTGCTTCTGCGCGCCGATCGGCACCACCACCTCCACCTCACCCTGCTGCTCCTCCTCCCCCTCCCCTTCCCCCGCCGCCGCCGCCGCATCCTCCAGAACCGCGTCGCTCTCCATCAGACAGGAGCACGAGCGCTGCTGCATCAGCCATCACCGCCGGGCGTCAGTGTCAGGAACGGCGCAATTGGATTCAAGAGCAATCGTCGTATCGTACCCTACTAAATCCCCAATCAGCCGGAACCGGGGGGCGGGCGCGAAATAAACCAGCAGAGCCAGGAAGGAGGGGAAGAGAGAGAGAGAGCGTGTGGGATGGAGAGAGAACTCACCCGGGTTTTCGGGAGGCGAAACGGCCGGGCTTCCCCCAAATCGTCGGCCGCCGGGGCGGGGTCCGGGAGGAAGAAAACCGGGGAGGGGTGGGTGGGTGGGAGACGGGTGACGTGGGGCCGACGTGCCGGAGTGAGGTGGGGAGGGGCGGCGGGCCGGCGGCTCATGGTCGGGGAAGCGACCGGGCCAGCCGGTTCTCGCGTGGGTTGGTTCGGGTTAGCTCTGGGTGGGCTGGTCGGACCAGTGGGCCGGCCTGGTTAATCCGAAACCAGCGCACTCACTCATGTTTCCCGGCCGTCGGGACTCGGGGCAGACAGAAACCGAGTTCACAGCACAGTGTTTCTTCCTTAGAGAAGAGAATATATTAATATTTTAACCTCTGTATTTATCAATATATATATATATATATATATATTTCTTAAAATAAACATGACCACTATTATCCATGTAAACTCAAACTTCTCATAACGTCCATAGAACAAGAAGATGTCATGTGTCCTGGAGTGAGCAACGAAGCATAAGTCGTGCTTTTCAATTCCTGCCATCCTAACTTGTGAGAAACACCCTCAATCTGTTAATCAGGAGCCTGGCTCCAGGGAATTTGATGTTCGTGTTGGCTTGGCTGAGAAGATCGGAGAAGTGAACCAAGCAAGCTATAAAGTGAAATATGCCACATGACCCACACCATGCCTAACCTTATATAGACTTTCGACCATGCCCTTAGTCTCTAAGTCATGTTAGAGTTATCACGTAATAAATTCTCTTAATTATTTCTCATAATAAAAAGCAGACATTGCATATTATTGGGGAAAAATCTCTTCTAAATGAAGTTACAACTTCTTCTACTTCAAATATTGATAACTTTGGTCAATCAAAGTAATAATGAAATGAGGTCAGCTCAAGTTAAAACCCGTCTATAAGACTCTAATGTTCATAAGCTGCGGCATTTCCTATTGTTTATCCACGTGTCATATAAAATGGGACGTAGAGTTGAGATGGAAATACTACACTTAACTGCGAGTACCAAATCAATGTTCTGAGCCCTTTTTTTTTAGCAAAGAAAAATGTTATCAACGTTTTTTGATAACCTTAGCAGTGTTATCAATTTTTTTTATCAAAGTTATTTTTTTATCAATGTTCTGCGGCATGGTAATCAGTGTTCATGGCTAATAATACCTTTTTCTTATCAACTTTTTTTTACAGGAAGCTTTGTTAGTTGTTATCATGGCACAGTAGCACACCCATAAAAAAAAAAGCTTACCATCCAGTATGCCACGAAGCCAATTTGATGCCCAGCCCAAGCCCGCGAGGCAGGGTTGCATAACCGACGATTTAGAGGCCCAGCAAACCTCGCAGCCCAGCTCGGCAGCTCGTCTTCCT